>CAWUCO010000284.1:308221-448221 GCA_963920705.1 Odiellus spinosus | reverse complement strand
AGAAGAATAAATTGATACAGTTTCGTTTTGTCTGAATTTCAATTTATTTTTGTTCAATTTTGAAGTATGACATATACAGAGTATTACATTTGCCACGAGGTGTCAATTATTTATTACTCTGTTCAACGGGGGGGGGCGGGGCTTGATACTATTTCATCTCAAAACCTTGTTATTGGCGATGATCAGGCTAAGCTTTGGTCTACATTTCAAATATTGGCGTGGTTAATTGACACAATTCTTTCGTAACAAGTGGTCCCTATATGTTTAGTGAGTGTCATTTTTGTTGTAGAAACTTCAAATTTATTTAAAGAGAGGGGGCTCTTTAACATTTCACTTGAAAACATGGAAAATAATTTCATCACCCATAAAGCCTTCAGCTGTTTTGCTGTATATAATGAACGACAAGACAGTGCCAGTGACGGGGGGAGTAAAAGCCTTGCCCCACTTACTTTGTGCTCTATTTCTCCCCTCCCTCCCCCCATAGCATTCTTTTAATCTTAGCCTTTGTCAGAAAGTGGGTTTCTTGCACTGTCCTAAAAACTTTGAATGTCCTGGAAGGGTAACGAGATTCACCATCTTGTAGTTTTTAGCTATCGCTGCACTTTTACTACAGCCCTTTTTTAAATTAAATTTTGGCGCATAAACTTCCATGTTTTTACTCGAGGCTAGAAATTTTTTGTAAGAGCACAAGCGACACGTCATTCATATTAGCTACAAAACGTTGTTTTTCCGTAATTTTTTGTCATTGATTTCGTACCATTTATTCATTTTGCGAAAGTAGTTAAGATAATGACCCAGAATTATGGAATTTTCTTTGTGAATGGCAACTTCTTTAGTTGTAAAGAGCGTTTTATTTAGAGTGACCCTAAGTTGATTGTCGAAATTGGTTATTTTAGTACGAATTTTCTTTTCAATTCCATTCGTACTTACTGCTAGAAAGTAGTACGTCTCTTTCCAATATTTCTGGATTCTGACAAGTTTCGCAGGGCCAAGACGTCACTCTCATTCTGCTTTCTAAATCCGACCACGTAATTTTTTCTTGATCTGGGAGAGGGACACAAAACTGATGAGTCTCAACAATATTAGCTGAATTTCGTTCGACAAGGCATTTTGGACATTTCGTAACATTTCTCGTTTTCAGCCCGAAAAGCTCCTCTAAAAGGTTACCTTCAGTTCCTAATTCTACGAATAACCTACTTAGGAGTATCATCAGAAATTCTGACGCGTCTTGTTGTTGAAACAATGTAAAAGGGTGCCCAACGGCATTTCGCAAATTTACACCGGCTACTGAATTCATAACCGAATTTGGGTTTTCAATTTGGTGAATTCAATTCAGAAGGCAAGTCAAAACCGGTTTATTTTCGAGCAATCCACCGTAACCTTTAACGAATTCTCTCAGTTCCGGTACCAGTAGCAATAACTGTAGAGCACTGTTTGAGTAACATGTTACGCCATCATTATTGGCTAAACCTTTAATGGGAAATTCATCGATATTCTGATAAGTTTTCAGTCTTTTGTTTGGTTTTTGGCCATCATTATTTATTTCAACCAGATCGAAATTAGTCGCTGACAAGTTAAATAATGTCCTCTTTTTATTTTTGTTCTCGGGATTTGACACCGCAATTTCTAAGAGAGGCAGATCTGGCCTGTATTTCTGTCTTAATCTGTTGTACTCCGTAATCGCTCGTTGATCAGCTTTAATTTTGCTCGGATCAAACAGCAAAAGATGCAAACCAGATAAAGAAGTCCCTCTTGATAAAGCGACGTAAGCCATACCGATTCCAAACAAATGCGGTCCTAAATCTAATATAGCGCATTTTAGACTCATGCCTTGGCTTTTGTGAATAGTGATGGCGTAAGCCAAGATGATGGGAAATTGGGATGTTTCACGTACGTTTTGGCCATCAACAAGAATTTCACGCTACTTCGCTCTAACAGAAATAGTTTAGAGTTTGCGTCAATTCTGATATAAATGCCATCGACTTTTCTTAGATTGTTTTTTCTAAATTCTTCGACAACCCCCATCGTGCCGTTGACGATTCCATCTTCGAAACTGATTTTTCTTCTGACCATGACTCGACATCCCACGCAGAGAAGTAATTCAATTTCCAAACCTCCTGTTTTGGAAGCTTCCTTATCAAGCATTTTCAATCTTTTCACGACGTTTTTGTCATTTTTTTATTGCAATTAGCTAGCCTATCTTCAGCAATTAGTCGTTCGACAGGTTGTTGACATTGTTGGAGCATTTGAAAGTTGAGTTTTTCACACATTTCTAATTTTGGCATTTAACAGAGGAGGGTTTGACCTTCTCTAAAAAGCCTCAAAAAGAGATTCATGGCCTCTCGAATATCTTTGCCTCCAGGAACTACTCTATTTTGTAGAATAGCAACGTCTTCCGCCGTTACTTTTCCAATCCTAATTCTGCTTAAAATATTTCCGTAAGATTGATCTTCCGCTTGCCTGACGTTTTGCGTAAGCTCTTCGTATTGAAAAAAGTTCCACAGGTTTGATCCACCCAAGCTATTGAATCTCAGCCTAGCTTCTCGACCAGTGACTTTTACAAACGCCGGATTACCTTGGACTGGTGGTAATTGTAGAAAATCTCCGAAAACCAGCACCGAAACCTCACCCCCGAAAGGTTTGTTCAGTTCAAAGAATTCGTTTAACCTCAAATGAATGTACGCGAGAATGACGGAAGAAACCATGGATATCTCGTCAACGATTAATAGCTTCAACTGGCCAAGGGTTCCTTTCATTATAGCAACGTTATCGGAACTAAGGGAATGATATTCCGCAATTTTCCCATGGTCTACCGGTAACATTAGTAATCTGTGTAAAGTTACACCGTCGATATTTAAAGCCGGCAAGCCAGTTGGAGCCGCGATAGCAACGCTTGCCGCGTTTTTAAAACGACTACTAACGGCGTTGGAAATAGTTTCGATGAGGAACGACTTTCCAGTTCCACCTTGTCCAGAAACAAAAAAGGCAAAAATTTTGAGATTTTTCTTCTCTTTCACCGAAACTTTGCATGACTCGGTCAAAAACTCTTTTTTGATCATTGTTCAATGAGTCTATCCTTTCGTTACTCCCTGTCTCAAAATGTATGTCCATGGCAGCTTGTACATCCGCCATAGCGTTTTCAGTTTAAATTATAATTTCTTTCCCTTGGAAAGCGTTCTCATCATCGTCAGTTTCTTCATCCGATAGTTTCTCTACAATTTCATCCAATGGGGCTTTTTCTTTCCCGTCTTTAGCCATTTCTTTCGCTTCTTTAGCCTTTTTTTTATTTTGCCGATCCTTTTCAGCCTCTCGTTTAGCCCTTTCTTTAAGCTCTCTGGCATCAACCATTTTCCCGTGGTATTTATTCATATCTTATAAAACAAAAACTGAGTTTTGGAACGCTTCTGCGTAGGTGGCAAAATCCCCTAAAAGCTCTGATTCGTCTCTCCAAGGCTTAAACAAAATGAGCAATGCGTGGCAATACAGTTCTTTTTCATCTACCGGATCGTGGTTGTAATGTTCAATTATGTACGGTCTAATCCTTCTTCGCATAAAACCCTGATCATTTTGCAAACGAATGACGTTCTCGTTTTTCTATACATTTGCAGAGTACTTCACGACATCGTAAAATTTTGCAAATTCATGCAAGCACATGTCTTCCAAAGTGTCTGGACGATTCGGATACCTATCATCCACGAAACTTTTCGCGAGAGTATCGGTACTCTCCGGGTCTGTTTCTCGCAAGCGTTGAAGTTCCGTGAAACTTTTCAAAACTCTAGACCGGGTTTTTTTCGGGTTCGTGTTAATAAATCTTGTACTGTCAGATTTTTCATACAAATTTTGGCCTAACATTATGTCCAAGGCTTCGTAGACCCCGACGGGTTTATTGGTCAAAGATTTTAAGCCGTAAGCCCACAACTTTTTGCTCATTGTCTCCCCGGCCAATTCGTCAAAAGTTTTGTCCAAATCGGCTCGGTCGCCTTTAGTGACGTAACCGCAGACGTATTCTGCCGCTACTTGAGCGTTATCGGCGATAAATTGCAAATCAATATTCGCTTTAGAAGCCAAGAGCAGAGTAGGGTTGTAATCGTTTACGCAAACTTCACTCTGAGTTCTTGGCAAATCGTACAATCGTTTTTTAGTTCGTTCCATTTTACGATGTCGCGTGACGTTTCGAGGGATACCATAGCGACAAACTTTGACACCCGCTTTGCCTCTCACCTGGCGGTAACAACTAGCTGTTCATTTGTGAATCTGATATTTTTAACGAGTCGCAATAGCTCGGGGCTTTCTACAGCTTTTGGCAGCGAGCAGGTAACGTGTTTCTGTACGAATTCCAAAACATAGTCTACTGAAGAAGCTCCAATGACTGGAGCGTCTTTGGCCCAAAGCAAGCAGTGGTAATGCACCAATCCGCGGGCTTGGTACTCAACTCGCCAAAAGTAGTGATCTATCAAGCCCAAAAGCGGGTTGTCCTTACACAACACGAAGTTCTTTAAAAGGGATCTGACTTTATTGTGAAAATGCAAACTTACACTCAATGGATCAAAATTCAGTAATTCAGCCACTGTCATAGTTTCTATCCCTGGAACATCGGCATTCACTCTCCTCAAATGTTGGTGAAGCTCAACGTCATCGGATTCCGCAGGATTTATAGTCAAAAGCCAGGTCGGAGAGTCAAATTCTCGTATCATAGCCATAACGCACCTTAAGACTTTATACCAATAATCCTTCGTTCCCCGGATATGGCCCATAAATGTGGAAATATTGTTTTCAAGCTCTTTGTCTGAAGATTCGACCCTTTTCACCAAGTTGTGAACCGAAATATGCAACGGTTTTTTTCACACGTAGAACAAAATTCAAGCTGCTATTTATGGCTTTGACTTCGTATTCTTGATACGAATGGAATACGAAGGGGTAATCTCGCCTAAACATTAGATTTTCGTTTAGCAAGCGAGACAGACGATAGTCAGTTTCTGTTGTTTTTCCAAACGGTCTTGTTTCGTGTTTGCCAAAGCGACCCTTCGGAAATAAGTGTACAAAACACATGTAATCTGATTTTTTTCTAATTCACTACTAGGTTCGGCTTCCACACGCTTCATTTGGAAAGTAGCCAATAAATCTTTCGGCGGCTGAACGTTGACCGGGTGAATCGAATAGTGATCGTAAAGATCCTTGGATTCATTTTCGGAAAGTTTCCGAAGTAAAGCCTGCGATTGAGTGATCATTTCGTAGTCATTTTCATTTTCTAGATTTAATTCCTCTACTCCCATTTCTAGTTCCATATCCAATTCCGTATCTGCAACTTCTCTTTCATTTTCTTTTTGTCCCCGAGTGATTGAGTCGGTTGGATCATCTACGTCCATTAATTCGTCGCTAGCCAAGGAGTTTTCCTTGTTACTCTGCTCAACCTCTTCAGTAGCGCAAATGAAATCCTCATTTATGAGAGAAATATCAATGCCTTTGTACAAAGGATTTATTTTCTTCAACTCCGTAACGGCTTTAACTATAGCCTCTATTCGGACTATTTGTTGCCACACTTTTTTATCGCAAGTGGGTACGCCGTTTAACAAAATATGCAGTTCGTGATTCGCGGGTAATGCCGGAATCATATTCACATTTTTTTGAATCGGTATTGGCAGGTATATTATTCTGCCTTTCAAAGCTTTTACCAAACCAGACTGCATTTTAACGTTGGTTTTTGTTCTTAAACGAACAACAGTCTGAAACGCTTTCGCAAGTTGAATAAGCTTTTTTTCAAACATATTTAATTCCGTTATTTCTGCAGGAGGGACGTCAACCCCCAAGCCGTTTAAGAAACATCTATTAGGAACCTTAGATTTTCCTAATTGTGCGTGGCAATATGCGCATAGAAACATATCCTCTTCTCTACGATCAGGATGTTTCAATATCCAAGCCTCTCTTAAAATAAGATACGCCACTGGTTTGTTTACTAGTTTTTCTACCATTTTTAAATCGGATTTTTTCATCAATCTAGAGCAGCAGTCGCAAGGAGTATCGTGAAACTCATTCGTGGTTCGCTTATGTTGAGCAAATTGTTTCCCATTTTGTCTGAGGATATCGCTTTCATGCATAAAAGGCCTAATAACGTTTAGGATTCCTTTGGTACTGTTATCTGGCAAATAATTGGAATGTCTTTCCGCAAATTTAGTAAGTTCAGACAAGATACTTTTCAAGGAATCATAGTCTCCACTCTCAATCTCAGTGGTCAGTTTCGTTAGTGCGTTTTTTAACGTTCTAACCACTTTTATTTGCCCGAAAATAGTCCTAATTCCGGAATAATGGGGAGAAAGTTCACTGAAAGCAAGTAGCGAACTTTCGGCGCAATAGACGGTTTGGCCGAGGCGTGGTACTATTTTTACCAGGATATCAGAATCATCCGCCGGTAGAGTCACTACGGTTTTAGGACAGAAATGATTTCTCAATTCACAAATATCTAAATCTGAACCAAAAATGTCATTCAAAGATTTTTCTGTGGAATTCGCACCCTTGTTAACGAAAGCTATTACTTTTGTAATAGCTCGATCACGAATATGGAAAATATCGCTACACTCCCAATATACAGATTTAGGTTGCATGTCAATTAATCCATGCTTGTTTACTACGATATTTCGTTTCCTTCCTTTGCTTTCCAAAGGTTCTACCACATTGAAAAGATTTGTAACCGCTCCAAACTCGTTACCTTGCAAAACTTTTTCAATAGAGGATGTCTCATTTGAGAATTTTGAGTCAACGAATTGTCCCATTTCATTTACCCACAAGTCTTTGAAGTCTCCAGATTCATCAATTCGCTCTCTTAAGACTTTTTTAATTTGTCCCTTTTCATCTACCATCACTATTTTTCCATAGTTTTGGCAGTCATTGTTCTTCAATACAGGGTGGAACAGATAACAAAACTCAATAGCTTCTATGGGAAAAATTTTCAATGGGATTTTAACCTTGAAAATTAAAATTTGAAATTTCATCAAAATAGACCATTTCGGCGGAAAATTAAAATCAGCTTAAACAACGCTAATTTGAAATTATTTTCAAAAATCGACAAAAATAACCAAAAATATCCCAAAGAGGATAATTACTTTTAAAATCGATAAAAATAGGACAAATCGGATAAATCCTTTTAAAATCGATAAAAATAGGCCAAATGGGATAAATCCTTTCAAAATGGTAAAAATAGGCCAAATGGGATAATTAACTTTGAAATCGGAAAAAATAGGCCAAATCGGATAAATCCTTTTAAAATCGATTAAAATAGGCCAAATCGGATAATTCCTTTTAAAATCGATAAAAATAGGCCAAATCGGATAATTCCTTTTAAAATCGGTAAAAATAGGCCAAATCGGGTAATTCGTTTTAAAATCGGTAAAAAAAGGCCAAATCGGATAAATCCTTTTAAAATCGGTAAAAATAGGCCAAATCGGATAAATCCTTTTAAAATCGGTAAAAATAGGCCAAATCGGATAATTCGTTTTAAAATCGGTAAAAATAGGCCAAATCGGATAAATCCTTTTAAAATCGGTAAAAATAGGCCAAATCGAATAAAACCTTTTAAAATCGACAAAAATAGGCCAAATCGGATAATTCCTTTTAAAATCGATAAAAATAGGCCAAATCGGATAAACCCTTTTAAAATCGGTAAAAATAGGCCAAATCGGATAACACCTTTTAATATCGATAAAAATAGGCCAAATCGGATAATTCCTTTTAAAATCGATAAAAATAGGCCAAATCGGGTAATTCGTTTTAAAATCGGTAAAAATAGGCCAAATCGGATAATTCCTTTTAAAATCGGTAAAAATAGGCCAAATCGGATAAATCCTTTTAAAATTGATAAAAATAGGCCAAATTGGATAAATCCTTTTAAAATCGGTAAAAATAGGCCAAATCGGATAAATCCTTTTAAAATTGATAAAAATAGGCCAAATTGGATAAATCCTTTTAAAATCGGTAAAAATAGGCCAAATCGGATAAATCCTTTTAAAATCGATAAAAATAGGCCAAATCGGATAAAACCTTTTAAAATCGATAAAAATAGGCCAAATTGGATAAATCCTTTTAAAATCGGTAAAAATAGGCCAAATCGAATAAAACCTTTTAAAATCGATAAAAATAGGCCAAATGGGATAATTCCTTTTAAAATCGATAAAAATAGGCGAAATCGGATAAACCCTTTTAAAATCGGTAAAAATAGGCCAAATCGGATAAAACCTTTTGAAATCGATAAAAATAGGCCAAATCGGATAAAACTCTTTGAAATAGATAAAAATAGGATAAATCCTTTTAAAATCGATAAAAATATGCCAAATCGGATAATTCCTTTTAAAATCGGTAAAAATAGGCCAAATCGGATAAAACATTTTGAAATCGATAAAAATAGGATAAATCGGATAAATCCTTTTAAAATCGATAAAAATATGCCAAATCGGATAATTCCTTTTAAAATCGGTAAAAATAGGCCAAATCGGATAAAACTCTTTGAAATCGATAAAAATAGGGCAAATTGGATAAAACCTTTTTAAATCGATAAAAATGGGCCAAATTGGATAAATAATTTTGAAATCGATAAAATAGGCCAAATTGGATAAATCGACTTGAAATCGATAAAAATAGGCCATAGTGGTTAAATAATTTAGAAATTAACATAAATGTGCGAATTTAAAATTATACTCCTAAACCAATAAATTTAGGTCAAATTAGTAATTTCGTTTTAAAATTTAAAGAAATTGTGCCAAATTTGATAATTGTTATTTTTCTCAAACAACGATCTAGATTTTTCTGAAATGTGCGATATTCTCCTGAAAATTCTCTTCAAACTCCAATAAAACAGGCCAAAATCATAGTGCATGTGTTCAATATGCCCCCTATCGGCTCCTAGGCATTCTTCGCCGTGACTGATTACTGACCCTAGGATATTAGCTAGAGTTGCGGGAGTAATTCGTTCGACAGCCGATCTAATTTTTGCCGCAGTTCCTCAAGTGTGTGAATTTCAGATTCATACACAACGCTTTTTACGTATCCCCAAAGGAAAAAGTACAAAGGTGTTAGATCGGGGGATCTTGGTGGCCATGGAAAGGGCCTTCCCCGTCCAATCCATCGGTTAGGAAAGCTATGGTTAAGCCACTCTCGTACGCCTCGATGGTAATGCGGAGGTGCTCCGTCTTGCTGAAACCACATATCTTGCGTTTCAGCTGGTGGCATCTCTCGCAAGGCTTCGGTAACACTAGTTTGAAGAAATTCCAGATAAATTGGCCCAGTTAAATTTTCTTCAAAAAAGAAAGGACCTCTTATTCGTTCCCCGAATTTTTAGATAAAATTTGCGCGAGACTTTGTTTTAAAATCTGTTGCGAAATTTTCCCGCGAAAAAGTCTCGCGCGAGATTTTGGCCTGTTTTACTGGAGTTTGAAGAGAATTTTCAAGAGAATATCGCGCATATAAGAAAATTATTGATCGTTGTTGGAGAAAAATAACAATTATCAAATTTGGCGCAATTTCTTTAAATTTTAAAACTAAATTACTAATTTGACCTAAATTTTATTGGTTTAGGAGGATAATTTTAAATTCGCACCTTTAATTTCTAATTTATTTAACCACTATGGCCTATTTTTATCGATTTCAAGTCGATTTATCCAATTTGCCCTATTTTTATCGATTTCAAAATTATTTATCCAATTTGGCCCATTTTTATCGATTTCAAAAGGATTTATCCGATTTGGCCTATTTTTATCGATTTTAAAAGGTTTTATCCGATTTGGCCTATTTTTATCGATTTCAAACGGATTTATCCGATTTGGCCTATTTTTATCGATTTAAAAAGGATTTATCCGATTTGGCCTATTTTATCGATATTAAAAGGTTTTATCCGATTTGGCCTATTTTTATCGATTTCAAACGGATTTATCCGATTTGGCCTATTTTTACTGATTTTAAAAGGATTTATCCAATTTGGCCTATTTTTATCGATTTTAAAAGGATTTATCCGATTTGGCCTATTTTTACCGATTTTAAAAGGAATTATCCGATTTGGCCTATTTTTATCGATTTTAAAAGGATTTATCCGATTTGGCCTATTTTTATCGATTTTAAAAGGATTTATCCGATTTGGCCTATTTTTACCGATTTTAAAAGGAATTATCCGATTTGCCCTATTTTTATCGATTTTAAAAGGATTTATCCGATTTGGCCTATTTTTACCGATTTTAAAAGTAATTATCCGATTTGGCCTATTTTTACCGATTTTAAAAGGATTTATCCGATTTGGCCTATTTTTACCGATTTTAAAAGGATTTATCCGATTTGGCCTATTTTTACCGATTTTAAAAGTAATTATCCGATTTGGCCTATTTTTACCGATTTTAAAAGGAATTATCCGATTTGGCCTATTTTTATCGATTTTAAAAGGATTTATCCGATTTGGCCTATTTTTACCGATTTTAAAAGGAATTATCCGATTTGGCCTATTTTTATCGATTTTAAAAGGATTTATCCGATTTGGCCTATTTTTACCGATTTTAAAAGGATTTATCCAATTTGGCCTATTTTTATCAGTTTTAAAAGGATTTATCCGATTTGGCCTATTTTTACCGATTTTAAAAGGATTTATCCGATTTGGCCTATTTTTACCGATTTTAAAAGGATTTATCCGATTTGGCCTATTTTTACCGATTTTAAAACGAATTACCCGATTTGGCCTATTTTTACCGATTTTAAAAGGAATTATCCGATTTTTCCTATTTTTATCGATTTTAAAAGGAATTATCCGATTTGGCCTATTTTAATCGATTTTAAAAGGATTTATCCGATTTGGCCTATTTTTTCCGATTTCAAAGTTAATTATCCCATTTGGCCTATTTTTACCATTTTGAAAGGATTTATCCCATTTGGCCTATTTTTATCGATTTTAAAAGGATTTATCCGATTTGTCCTATTTTTATCGATTTTAAAAGTAATTATCCTATTTGGGATATTTTTGGTTATTTTTGTCGATTTTTGAAAATAATTTCAAATTAGCGTTGTTTAAGCTGATTTTAATTTTCCGCCGAAATGGTCTATTTTGATGAAATTTCAAATTTTAATTTTCAATGTTAAAATCCCATTGAAAATTTTTCCCATAGAAGCTATTGAGTTTTGTTATCTGTTCCACCCTGTATATTGCCATTGTCACCCAAAGCGAAATACGACGTTTCGTGGAAATAGCCCTCTCCCAGACTGTTATGATGTCTTGTACCCCCAAAAACATCAGTTAAATTTTTGGCATTAACCGAACCAACGCCTTTAATTTTGTTGACTATATCTTTGAATTGCTCGATGCTGAGTCACCATTTTTAAAAATCAGAAATTTGATCTAATTCACGCAGAATTCTTGAAAGCAGTTCACACAGAACTACACTATTGGCACAAATTGTACTTGAAGTTCACAAAGATCTTTAATATTCCACACAGGAATTGTACAAGCGGGAATCACACAGAAACCAATTGAAAAAATCCAATTTGCCAAAATGGACTCAGTGTCCTGTGTCCCACAGACTAATAATTCTTAAACGTACACAAAATAATTATATAACCAGCGTTAGTTGGAAATGAATTAAAATGTTTAAAAGTTTAGAAAAGCAAGTTAAAAATGCAGAAAAGCAATTTGAAAAGGTAGAAAAGTAATTTAAAAAGGTAGAAAAGCAATCTAAAAATTTAGAAAATAAGAAAAGTAAATAAGCCTAATAATTGTAAATATTAGGCTTAGCAACTGCTGACTAGACCTATGGTTAGTTAGGGTAAGTTTGGACACATCTAAGTTTGGACACTTTTACTATTTTAATTATCACTGCCAACTGGCACTGAATTTTTCCGGCAACTCGGTAATACTATTTAGCCCTACACATAAGCTTTCAAAAAAAATACAACAAGTTCGTTGAAAGACGTGTTTCCAAAATAGAGGACAAATAGCGAAGCACCCTAACTTTTCATAATTAAACTTGTACTAAATTTGAGGAATGTTCATCTCATACTTGTTTTAAATAAGGTCTCTTTTCTTTTCTATCGATTAGAGTGGTTAGCGGCTTGGAATTATAGTAGATTCAATCATTATATTTCGATTCATGACCTTAACTACTGGCTTTTAAATAAAGAATTTGTATGACACACTTTTTCTGACAGGCTTATGGGGTGGCTAAGTTTGGACAGTAAGGAAACTCTTAATATAATGTTAGATTTTCACTTTGAATTTTAGATTTCTTTTTTCCGAGGTATATTTTATGTTAACTAAAGTTTATTAAACCACTATGGAGTAAGAGGAAACCAGATGACGTACGAGTGATATGAGAAGAAAGACATTGAAAGCGAGTCTATTAATTACATTTGTCCTCTATGCACTGAATCTGAACAGTGAAGCTAATTTAAAAAAAAAAAATTTCAAGTTATTTGAAAATGTACCTCTAGGGAACAATACACAGAAAATTATAAGTTTTGAATTATTTTTTTTTTTTTTTTTGCAATAAAAAAATCATTGTCCAAAGTTAGCCCTATGCTGTCCAAAGTTTGACGACCCGGGGGGTCTCCAATCTTTCCCTACTTTGTCCAATCTTAGGGGTGTTAAGTTACATTAAAAAAATGATTATAAGTTAAATTTAACAGTTTCTAAAATTGAAAAAAACGTTATGAATCTCATAAAGAATGTCTAAGTGAGGTTTCGTTAAGGTTTCGTTCTTCTGTCATGTTTAATAAATACGGGGGGACTAGATTTCCAAAAAGTGTCCAAACTTAGCCAAGCTCACCCTAATTATTTTATACAAAAATAAAATCTCAAAAGAATGATACACCACTAATTTCTGGGAATAAATTAATGATTAAAAACACTTAATAGTATTTAATTAAATCTAAATTGGTAGGAAACATTAGATTTAAATAAAGAAAGACACAGGAAGAAAAAGCTCTGACCTGAATAATAGCGCGGGCAGAATTGAAAGTTGTTAAAAGGCGTGGAGTAATAATACGCAGCAATGGACTGGAAATATTACTTTATATTTATGAGAAACTAATGATATAATTGGAATTTTGATGATGAAGGGAAAGCTACTGTGGTACTATGGACGTATTATAAAGAGGACTGGAAAAGCTCCCCTTTTTTCAACCCCATACACTGATTCAAGTCAGAGGGAGTCGTTCATGGTCAATAAAGAAAAAACGTGAATTCAACATGGCTTGTGTTTTTTGGTATGCGCGTTTCGATTCCCAATACATTGAATATTTAATATCACGTGGTACAAAACGACCTTGGGCGACTACTAGGTAGCCTTTGAGCTTAATCAACGCTCGGGGAGAGAAAATTTGTACGTGGGAAGCACATGCTTTTCCGGTCCTCTTTATAATACGTTCATAATGATATCATATGTTTTAGTTTACTGTTAGTCATGGTCGTAATGTGAAAGGTGCCATCTTTAATTTGAGTGCAAAATATTACTGATTATTGGATTGAGTGCTCGAATCTGTAATGCACATTGTAACAATCCAAAGTTATACCCTTTAAGCAATAATGTATGAGTTTTTGATGTATTGCGCACTGTTATATATATGGGGTATCCGATGGATCCCGGTATTTCCCCAATCATGTGACCGACCTGAAAACTAGGATAGAGAGATAGAGTAAAATCAGAACAGCTAGATGTCCGAAGCAGAAAAGAGTTGACCGACCTAACCAGAGAAGTCGAACCAACAACCATAGACTTAGGAGTCAGGACTTTAAAATAAAAGTTCAGATAGGGACTTAGACATTTTCCCGAGATGATGTCAACACTCGAAGGAGATGTAGGATGGTTCAAGAACTGACGGAACCCTTTGCGCTGGCCGCGAATCGACCGGATTAATCCGGACCACCCGCCGATCCCCGACGGCGTCGTCGACTCTCTCCAATAGTAGATGTGGTCATCGTCTCTCTCTCCCGCTCGTTCATCCGCCCACGGCCACTTTCCCGATGGGATACAGAAGCCCGACTCTTCGTGAAAGAACTTAGTGATGAGTGCAATAAACTTAGCGCGCTCGCGTGTATATATAGTTGTAAATAATTTGTAGTACATTTATAGTTTTTAATAGTAGTGTAGTTAGGGCATTGGTCGAGTCCGCATGTCCCATGTAATTATTTAAGGGGGTTTAATATTAAGTGTCATTATTTTGTTGTTGTATATTTAAATTTAGTAGTAGTGTTAATTTAGTAGTAGTGTTATTTAATTCAAAAGTAGTTATATAATTGATTTAGTAGTATCAATTATTGTCTACGAGTTAAAAGATGGTTAGTAGTAGAATATTAAATGACGATCTTTGGTATGGCAATCTTGACTCTTAATTAAACATATACCCCTTACTTCACATTTAATTGCTTCGAGAGTAGTAGTAGATAATTCTTAACACTTGGCATCGCTAGGCCGCTTATAGTAGTAGCAAAAAGTGTTACATGAGTAGCAACTCTAACGTGAATCGTATATTACGGCAGGCTAGGAAATTTTTTCAATTTTTTAAAATGAAAGCCACTCATTAAACTTGAGATCAATTTGACTAAGCCGGAATTAAGTCAGGTTGTATGTCTGCTATAAGTATTATTGTTTTAGATGGAGAAAGGTATTGCGATTGGAAGGTGCGATAACATGACGCTAAACGTCACGTTTACTGTGGGTGGAGGTGGTGGTGGTGAAGGAGGAGGAGGAAGGAGAGGAAGAGGGAGGAGAGGCGGTATTAAAGGAGGAATACGTAAATGTTATAAGTGTAAACAAAGGGGGCATATTGCCAAAAATTGCCCGCTGCGGTTTTCGTTAAATGGTAAAAGCAACGAATAATATGCATGCATTTTCCATTTGGGGGTGGAAGATGATTTAGACCATGACTATAATGAGGTATATTTATTTGGATAAAGGCGCGGATGGTGTGGCTGGGGGCAGCCAAGGCAATGGGAACGCCCAAGGTGGTGCAAATGGCCAGGGTGGTGCAAACGGCCAGGGCGCCGAAAACGGTGGAGGTGGTGGAGGAAGCAGTGGTGGTGGCGGAAACGTTCCAGCTGATGGGGCTGTCAATCCAGCTGACGAAAATGAAGGCGCCCTTGAACCGGAATTCATTTAATTTTAATTTTAATAAAAATCTAATAAATAATTAATTTTACTTTGCAGTGCATAATTAATTTTTGATAATAGTCTGTATTGGCCACACTACAGGAATCGACAAAATTTGTTATAGCTCTGTCATGTCACTTTCTTTTTGCCACTTAGTGAAACAGTCTCATCAAAATAAATTTTCTCTAAGAGGCAAGGTGATACATAAAGGGAGAATGCAACTTAACAAAAAGTGATTTTTTTTTATCAATTTGTTATCGTTTAAATAGGTCTAATCCACCAGTGTTTTAATGTACAAACAAGTAACTGGTAATTTATTTAAGTGTTGTAGAAAACTGGCATAGCTGAATGCCATGGAGATACAAAAATTCTTTGCATTGACGGGCCACCAACCAATAAAATGTTATTGTAAATTTTATGAAGATTTTGCTTTGTGATATGTAGAAATTCGGATATGTCCATGAATTCAGCAAAGCTTATTTCCCTGGAAAAATTTAAAATTATTCTCAGTTTAATATTTGTTTGTAATTTTTAACTGGTGGATAACCCCAATTAAAATGACAAAGAATTGATTATAAACCACTTGTTATTAGGATGTATTCTCTCTTTAAATACTGTAATTTAAAAAACACATCTTTCTTATTGGCTATTGCATCTGCTAACCAATGAAAATAAAGTGACTTTACAGGATTGTAAAAATCTTTGTCTGTTTAATTTATCAGAGGAATAAAATCTTTATTTTTGGTGCAAGGATGATGAAAAGAATCACATGAATAATCTCTTCATGCTCCTTCAAAAAGGAGAACGCTACCTAATTACAAGTTAATTTTTGCGGAAAAAAATTATCCTTTAAATAGCCGTTATCGAGTAGCAAAAATATTTACAAACAAATAGTAAACCCTGAAAATAAGCTTAGGGGATTCATGGGGTTTGTAATTTATTTGCATAGATGGGACTTTTTCCCTTTAATATTGTATTTCGTAATTTGGGAGTGAAGTCCCAATTAGTGTTTAAAGGCTGTATTTGCTCTACAACTTTTCTCTCTAAAATTAGCCTCCCTTATGCAGCATGCAAACAGTCTACCTTTTACAGATCAAGTTTTTATCATCAATGTCATGTGCTAATGTAGAAAAGAAGGAGACTTTAATGGCATTGCGATAGAGTATTTTCTATTTTAGGTTTCACAACAGACAACGACATGCAGCTGCTTGACAGACAATGATCAGAGACCAGGTTCTTATAATAGTTTTATGAATAATTTCAAAGGTTTTCCTAGCTTGATGATATTTTTAAATAAATCATTGCTGGTCAGACAAAGCCTTGCAGAGATGAAGTATGTTCTAATTATGATTAGACTATTTTAATAATTTGATTCATATTGGGAATTAATTAATAATGGAAATTACACCCAGGGCTGGAGGTATTATATTTTGATCCTGGGTAAACAGTCTCAGGTAAACCCAAAGAAATTTTGACTCGCTTACCCTCCTAAAACTGGCCCTGCAACCTATGACAATAGTTATGAAAAGGTAATATGTGGCGCATTTTATTTGTAGACCTTATTTAGCTCAGGCTCTAGCTCAATTGAAATGTTTATTTCATTTCCTACTTTTGTAACTTTTGCATCTGAAATAATGTGCATATGATTATGTTAGCAGTTAAAAACTACACTAAGCCAAACTTAAATTGGAATTATTTCAATAACTACATTTAAGCTGAATTCCAATAGCATAAAAACTACTTTAAGCGTAAATCAGATTAAAATAAAGAGTAAAAGCTTCGCTAACCCCAATTCTAATAAACTAAGGCCAAGTTAATTGTTAAAGTTTGTAAAAAGTGTAGTGTAATAAACTACACTAAGCCTAACTTTAAAATTTATTCCTGCTTCTTAAAGAAGTCCTATAAATTAAATAATTAAGCATCGAGACTGAAAATCTGCATAGAGACTAAAAATCTAGTATCGAGACTAAAACTTCCATCGCAAGTTACAAATTTCACTGCAAGTGAAAAGTTTTATCGCACTCTTGCGCTGATTCACTTGTGGTAGTAGCGCCACTCCTATAGAGTTGCGTTATGTGTAATTAAAATCTTATTTATTATGGGTAATGTAGCATGTTAAATGAAGATGAGCTTGTTGTTTCATATTTTTATTATTATTATAAATTAACCCTCAGACCTTGATAATCTCTGAAAGCTGCATTCACCGAGTGTTTGTCATCCCAATTTGCAATGAACTGTTCTGATAATAATACGAATCAATTGAAGAAATTCGTAAATAATAACCAGTATGCAATAAGGCTTAAAGTAGATTGATAATTTACAGATTTCACTGTAATCATTACAGGTTTACTAGCATTAATCATTTGGGCGGAGAGTTTCAATTAGTATGATTGTTAAACGCAATTAAAGATTCAACAATATCAATACAACTTAATTTATTTATATTTTAATATACATTATTATTTTATATTTTAATTTACATTTCAGAACCATTAACGAAATCATAAAGTTGGAAACTGTTAGACAACAGGAAGCAGATTAGGATCCTAGATTTACCTTTTATGAAGCTTTGAAAGCTTATTTCTAGCAGATTATTTTTCCCTGTTTTATTACGATTTTCAAAAAATTGTAAAAGAAGTAAAGCAATTTAGCTAGGCTTATTTTTTTATTTTTTTTGCAACGTGAAAGGTGCAACTGCTTAGCGTACTCCATTAACCTTGATCTTCGACACGTCAGCTGGTTGAGTACTATAATAAATAAACGATAGGAAGCACTGCGAGCGTTCTATAGTTGAGGCAACAAATTAAATTTTTTTTAAACAATGGTATTTTTATCCTAATTTTTTCATCATTTTTGATGTTAATACCTCCGTCAGCCGCAAATAGAGGCACTGAAATTTTACATTGCCCTTTAAATTCAATTAAATTTCGTTTAACTTAATATTATTCTTGGGATTTATAAAAACGGCAAAAATATGAAGGAGGAGAAATTAGTTCCTTAGCGTCCAAATCAAGCTCGCTCCTCCCGCTCGTGATTTTAAAAAGCTATATAAAACCTAAGCCTAATTTGTCAAATTAGACTTAGGTTTTTGGCGAATCTATTTCTCCGCCTTGTTGTTCCCTCCGTTTTCATGAATAGATTGTTAGCCAACTAATCGGTGTATTATTATGAAATTAGTCTTAAAATAAAGCTCGAATCTTAATTCATACCATACGGAAAATCCAAGTTTTAAAAATATCCGGAAGTATTAGAAAATGAACATGAAAGGTAAGCCACTTTCAAAAAACCAAATCCCATAGAATAACATTACGAATTTGGCCATGCGCGAAACCAGCTAAGTACCAAAAAAATGGTCAACTTCAGAATTAATTTCAAAATACTTAGACTTCATATTTTTAAATGAAACTTGGAAAAGGCACACGTTCGAACCTTGCTCTACCACTTAAAATTGATTTTAACCGTAACAAATAATTACTATTTTAGTTCTGCGATGCAAGGGACATGTCCTCGAAAGAGTCGATTTTAATGTTATTTCAATGGGGAAATGGAGCGTTCTGATTGGCTAAAGGTCCAATTTTTTAAGGAAATCAAAATTGCATTACAGATGATGATCAGCCCATAACGTAAGAACCCTACCGATTTCTCTGAATACTTAAGTTTAACAGTATGTACAGAATTGTGAGGTCTGCCAACGCTACAAGAGTCGGAATAGGAATAAATCTGGATTTATGATACCTTCGTATAAAATTCATCCGGGAGATTTACTGGGTATTGATAAAATGGGCCCACTACCTTGTACCAAACATCAGAATAGATTTCTGGTAGTTATAGTGGACTATTTCACTAAGTATACAGAAATATTTCCGGTTCGTAATATTACGGCTCTTACTCTTTGTAAAATTCTTTTGCAATATATATCCCGGCATGGCACTATGACAGCAATATTATCTGATAATGGCCCTCAATTTATTTCTTCATTGTGGAAACAATTATGTCATAAATTAAAAATTTAAGTTAAATTCACCTCGCCATACCATCCTCAGGCCAATCTTACTGAACGTATTAACCGCATTTAAGGAGAAATTATTAGTATATATGTGGGAAATATTCATGGAAAATGGGATGATAATTTATCTCTTATTCAATTAGCTATTAACAGCACGATTCATACCTCTACTGGGTTATCTCCTTTTTATTTACACCATGGGCACGAACCAAATCTACCCTGGGAAGAATGTGTGTTTGGGGGTATCCCGGATAATTTAGAGGAAGCTATTAATGATTATGAACAAGGACCACTACATGAGTGGCAATTGTCTATAGATTTGGCTCATGATATAAATGATTTGGCGAGTGCGAAGCTGAAATATTTTTATGATCGTAATTGTTCAGGAAGTGAACTGGAAGTGGGCCAATTGGTATGGAAACAGGGGCACAGACTGACTAATGCAGCAGCTAAGTTCTCGGCTAAATTTGCGCCTAGGTGGGATGGTCCTTTCCGGGTGGTCGAAAAACTCTCCCCAGTAAATTATGTAATTATGGATTTAAACTCTAGATCATTGGCAGGAACATGGCATATTAATGATTTAAAATTTTATATCAACACGGCTACTTTGGACACTCAGGAAAGAATGATTCCTCAAGTAGACCCTACCATAGTTATTCCCCCCGAATTAGACGATATACCTGCTGCTGATCCAGATCAAACATTTGTATTACCCGCAAGTCGTATTGACCTCATTACCAATGATCTATCTCAGGTAATCCCGGAACCTCAGTTAATACTTCCGGCGGAACAAAGTTTAGAAATAGTACCTGTTAATAGTGA
This sequence comes from Odiellus spinosus, assembly GCA_963920705.1. Classification (NCBI taxonomy): domain Eukaryota; kingdom Metazoa; phylum Arthropoda; class Arachnida; order Opiliones; family Phalangiidae; genus Odiellus; species Odiellus spinosus. Next base: position 428,289 of record CAWUCO010000284.1, on the reverse strand, counting down.
GCCTATTCCTTTACAAGACAATATTTCAATTAGTATTATAATAGAAGAACCCTCTAGTGATAGTGAGGGTGAGGAGGGGCCCCGCTACCCATTACATTCTCGAGTACGATTTACTCAACCCTTGGTAGTGTAGGAAATTCCCCCACCGGAACTACACTGTAAAAAATAAAGTGTCTAAATGATACCATATAAGGTATTTTTGGCTGCATCCCCAGGTGAACCTTATTAAGTACTAAAAAATACCTTCACATGAATGTATTAAAAAATCCCTCCTCTGTGAGGTAGTACTTGATACCTTAAGGTACACAATAGTACCAATTAAGGTTTTTTTTTAAACAATTTAAGGCTTTTTTTAAACCTTTTATGGTTTGAAAAAACACTTATAAAAGTATCCAAACAAACCAATATTGGTTTGAAAAAGCTCCTTTTAAGAAAAAGGTATTTTTTGGAACCTATTAAGGTTTCAAAAAATACTTTTAAAAGGATCCAAACGAACTAATATTGGATTGAAAAAGCTCCTTTTAAGAAAAAGGTATTTTTGGAACCTATTAAGGTAGCAAAAAATACTTTTAAAAGGATCAAAACGAGCCAATATCGGCTCCAAAAAGCTCCTTTTAAGAAAAAGGTATTTTTTGGAACCTATTAAGGTTTCAAAAAATACTTTTAAAAGATTCCAAACGAACTAATATTGGTTTGAAAAAGCTCCTTTTAAGAAAAAGGTATTTTTTTGGAACCTATTAAGGGATCAAATAATACTTTTAAAAGTATCCAAACGAACTAATATTGGTTTCAAAAAGCTCCTTTTAAGAAAAAGGTATTTTTTGGAACCTATTAAGGTTCCAAAAAATTCTTTTAAAAGTATCAAAACGAACCCCTATAGGCTCTAAAAAGCTCCCTTTAAGAAAAAGATATTTTTTGGAACCTATTAAGGTTCAAAAAATACTTTTAAAAGTATCAAAACGAGCCAATATCGGCTCCAAAAAGCTCCTTTTAAGAGAAATGTATTTTTGAAACCTATTAAGGTTTCAAAAAAAGAAATACTTAAATTAAAAAAAACCTAAATGTATGCTTCAAATTTGTTAAAAATAGTATAGATTGCTGTTAAAAGAAAATAGTTTTATTAAATGGCGCATTTTACATTGATAGAAAAACACTTGTCAGGTTTCTTTCTCCTTTTAAATACTTCATTGACGAGTTGATTGTCACGAAGTTCACGCACATAACTTGTTAACAGCGTTTTTGATCGGTACGGATAATTTCTTAAGCCCGGGTTCAATATGTAACACAACCTTTTGTATAAATTCCATTGTTTTTGTCAACTTTGGAGAGTAGTTTATGCTAAATATATCTAGTAAAACGGATTTAAAAATAATAATAGTGATTATTAAATCCATAACATGGAATCTTGTTTTTAAATCACTTACAAGGTATATCGGCTTAAATCCTCATAAAGAAGCGCAATTATTTTATTCGGGAAACGCTCCTCTGTCAATACCATTGGGTTTTTTTCATCAATTAGCTCTTGAATTTGACGGGGCAAAGGTGGAACTTTATACCCTAATGGCAGTTTTAAGGTGTCACTCATTTTATTATCTGACTCCTCATCTTGTGCAACAATTACATTTTTCTCTCTCGCCCTGAAATCAAATTATATTTAAAATTTTTAAATATATATATTTGAGAGGGTATTTTTGGACTCGCCTTGAAATTGAAGGTGATTCTTCTAAATTTGATAGAGGCTCTAGATCTAAAGTTGCTGGAGGCGATGCTTCTAAGCTTGGTGAAGTTGCCACTTCTAAGATTCCTTTTGGTGCCACTTCTAAAACGATTAATTCTGCCCCATCTGGAGGACTCTCTTCTTCGTCGCTGTCAATGTCAATGAATGTCTTCCACTTGTCAGAATGAACTTGTATTCCCGAAAAATCTTTTTTGAAATATGCCTTTATCTTTTGACTTAAATTATTGAAGGTAAATGGTTCGTTTATTTTTATTTCCTTTCTTCGTTTTTGAAACGTCACGCAGTAGCTTCTGAATTCCTGATCCCGTTAAGAGCATTACATTTATAATTATGTGGATTTTTAACTCTTGAATCTTTTTGACATTAATATAAAGTAACGGCTGGGCCTGTATTTCATGCTTATGAATTTTGAGGCCAATGCACCTTTTTTAGGACAAATTAAATATTCGTTCATTGAAGAATAGTCTATTTCTTCACCAGGCTTAATTATTTTCCAAAGTTTGGTATCCTTCACTTCGTAAGAGTGTAGATGAGAGGAAAACTTTGCAGCAAAGAAAACTTTACCACATAAAATCCAAAATTCTCTTACTTTGAGAATATGCGATATTTTCAAAAATTCAGGTATATCTTCGCCATGAATCAAATCAGTCGTTATAAACGTACTTAGCTTGTATGAAACAGAGTTAAATTTGATTTCCTTTGCTTTTAAAATTGATAGATTTTCCCCTTCCACGCTAAGATAACTGCATCCCCCAATTTTAAGTTTAAGATCATAGGGCAAGGTAGAAAACAAAATGCTCCTAACACATTTTTGCGAATCATCGCTACAAAGACCTTTTTTCCCACTCCAGTTATAACACTGAGCATACTGATGTCTTTCAGCTAGGGTCTTTGCAATATTGGTGAAATTACGACATCTACTAGCCATTTGTTTAAAATTTTGATGCTTCGCCTCAAATCGAAAGCAAGCTAGCCTCTTTAATGGCCCATATTCGAAGATTAATCTAGGGTAGTGAACCAAGTAGTGGACTTTAGGTGTAAATTTACTTGGAGCCAAAAGCTTGAGCTTTTGATAAAAACGTTCAATTAAATCACTAGCATGAGCTAACCAATTTATATCAATGACAGGGGCAGCCATAATATCCACTACTCTCAAATTTAAATAAAGGCTTCAATAGACATTATCTTCAGGTACCGAAGGACCAAATAAAAAGGGAAAAGTATAAAATAAACAACTCTTCTGAGCAGCTGATCCAATTAAATTATTATCTTTTAAAATCATAGCTTTTGTGAATGTGCCAGATTTGTTTACAGAATCTTCGCTACCATATTCAAAACGAGATAATATTTCATTCATATCGTCGAATGAAAAAACTTCAGAATTTATGAGGCCAGAAAGTACAACTTTCAAAACAAGCGCTATTACTCCCTCATATAAATCATGCATGATGTCCGGGGGAAAGCTCTGCGTAACTTTAAAGCCTGGAATTGCCAGAAAAGGGGATCGTTGCTTCACACCATAAATTGATCCATTAGCATTGTTTTCTAAAACTGCTTGAACTTGATATAACATGGTGATAGAGATTCGCGAAACGCGCTTCCGATAATAGTCCGCGTTCCGGTATAGTCACCTGCTACGGTATTCAACCAACGTTCAGCAGAATGACGACCACATCGTTCAAAGGACCGGAACCCTTTAACCCAGGAAGCAACAACCCTGCAGCGTTATGGACAGAATATCGCGACAGTTTCAAGATCTACGCGCTAGCAGCAAAATTGTCCGCCGAAACGCATGAAATTCAAATTGCAACATTCTTACACATCATCGGACCAGCGGCCAGACGAATATATAACACTCTCCATATCCAAGTACCGGCCGATCAAACTCAGACTCTCGCCATGGTATACGCCGCCTTCGACCAGTACTATGAGCCTAACAAAAATTTGGTTGCTTTCCGCTATACATTCTTTACGACATACCAGGGAGCTCATCAACCCTTCGATGAGTACATCACAGATCTCAAGACCAAAGCCCGTAATTGCGAATTCGGTGACCTTCATGCGTCGCTTATCTGTACTCAGATCGTATGTGGTATTCGGAAGGAAACTCTACGTAAGGAGCTCCTTGTTATCCGCAACCTCACACTAGACACGGCCACAGCCTAGTGCCAAGCAGACGAAGCTGCGACTAACCATGCCCACTCCATCTCAACTCCAATGGAAAAAACGGAACCGGCCCTGGCAGACATGCACGCAATACGGCGCCGAGAGAACAGACCACTGATGACGAAGAACCAACGATTCACGAACCAGCAAACCAGCCGGTCCCAGTATCGTCCGCCATCGACACAGAACCGAACATCCGCAAAGCATACAGCGCACCAAGCCAACTCGTATTCACAAGACCATCACAGTCAGAATGCATGCCGTAATTGCGGTACGACCCACGCGCAACAAGGTTACTGCCCGGCACGGAATGATACTTGCCATGGGTGCTCACGGCGCGGGCACTGGATCTCTTGTTGTCGCTCGGCCCAAACTCATGAACTGACCGCGGAACGTTATACGCATTCCAGGTATCCACAGGATGTACGTAATAGCCACCACCCAGAGATAGAAGACGACTGGCAAACCGATAACAGACATCAGCAAAACTTCTACTGTACCGCGCTGAGCCTCTACTGCCACGATATGGAAGCACCGTTGCCTCCACCCGACGAATGGCTAGAAACGATTTATTTTGCGAACTTTCCAGTTACAATGAAGCTCGACACTGGATCGCAAGTAAATATAATCCATCGAGGAATTTATGACAAGTTGCCGGTAAAACCGCCACTCCTCAAGCCACCGTTCACCGTAGGGGCGTATTCGGGACACTGTATCGATATCATCGGCGTGGCTTACATCGTCTGCGCCTCCTTTGCCGCCTCAACGATCCAGTGTTTCTACATAACACCCCACAGAACGATACCTATCTTTGGCGCACAAGCATCAGTTGCAATGGGTCTAATCACTCGGAACACCAAGCGGGCGACGAAAAAACCTACTACCAATAGCCACATGATACAAGGCAACAGACAGGAGGTCAACAACGTACTGAGACGGGAGAGTACCATACGACTACCCACCCCTAAGCAAGACAGTCGAGCGTCACCGGCTTCAGAGCAAGCCAGAATTGCGTCTATTACACCACCAAGGCAGCAGAACTCTCCTAAAGGCGCACAACTCCCATCTAGGGCAGACAGATCGCCACTCAAACCAGAAGACAGAATGTCCCCAACCGACATAGTTCAAAGATACCACGACGTTTTCGACCGAATCGGTAAATTACCGGGGAAATATACGATTCGGCTTGAACAGAACGCAACGCCGACTATCGCTGCTCCAAGACAAGTACCGCAGGCATTACAAGCTGGGGTACGCAAGTAACTCCAAGACTTGGGAATAATAGTCCCAGTGTCCGAGCCAACAGATTGGGTCCACCCAATGGTAGCGGTAGCCAAAGAGAACGGGGGGACCCGCATATGCTTGGATCCGAGAAACTTGAATGCGGCAATTAGGAAGGAACCGTTCCCGACACCGACAGCGCAAGAAATATTCTCCAACCTCTACGGCGCAGAAACATTCACCGTCTTCGACGCCCAGAGCGCATTTTGGCAGGTCGAGTTGGATGAAGAAAGCTCGTACCTCTGCACGTTTGCAACGCAATACGGACGGTTCAGATTCCTGCGTCTGGCTTTGGGTATCTGTACGTCCTCTTCAGTTTTCCAAAGGACGATGAGAACGATCTATCCGTCAACCGAGTTCCCTCAGACGTATATATCAACGGATGATTTCCTAATAGCCACAACGAAACGAAATCACAATCGAGCAATAGTAGATGTACTAGAGCGGGCCCGCCAGACAGGTTTGACATTTAGTCGGGAAAAAATGCAATTAGCGGTGGAGAAAATTACGTACTTGGGAACGATCATTACTCCCCAGGGTCTGGAAATAGCACCGTCAAAAGTCCAGGCTATACAAGCTATCCCGGCACCGACAGAACGCACCGGCCTCCAACGATTTTTGGGGATGGTCAATTTTGTCGCAAGATTCCTGCCGCAACACTCGACGGAAGCCGCACCACTACGCGCACTACTTAAAAAGGGTACGACGTTCGTATGGGACACCAACGCCGAGAAAACATTCAACGCCCTCAAACGATTAATAACAACGGCCCCGGTCCTCGCCTTATTCAATCCAAAAATTCCCAGCGTCATCTCAGTTGATAGTAGCGGAATTGGAGTAGGGGCAACTTACTGTGATTTAATTTTCCTTGTGTCGTCAGTACTACATATAACACTTGATATAAATAGGCTTTCTCGGTTCTTATTTAATAATCAGATTTTAGAAAGTTTTCAGATAAATAAATTTTAGAAGCCATGCATTGGCGACAGATCCTGCATAGACTAAAACCTTGGTTAAACCCTGCTAATAAATGTGATGAAAGATTATCCCTGATATAGTAGCCAAAGCTTTAACAATTATATTTCGTTCTTTAACTAATATTCCTTCAGTTTGCAAAGTAATTAGGTCTGGGGTAAGTTGATGGAGTATAGGCTCATATCCGTACTTTTCTACATGTTTGTATTTCACTACTGTTGTAAGGTATGTTTCCTAATTTACTTCTTAGCCTTGGTGACAAGTTCCCAATAAAAAAATAAAATAAACTAACTTTATGCTTCCCTCGCTTGGAACCAAGCGGATTTGCCAATTCAACTTCATCGGTATACAAATGAATTCTTAGTAATGATTTGTCATTTTGAAATATTTCGTGATTCATAAAAATTTGGCCATCATCATAATCAAAAATAATTTTTCTCTCTCCTTCCTCCATTCTTTTTTCAGAATAATTTTGAATTTCATCCCAAACATCATCAAATGATAAGAGTCTTTCTAGTAGTGTTAAAATACTTATGTACTGAAAAGTGTCCTTTAACGTTTTACCATTAATTTATTTTTCCCCCAAATTATACTCTGTGGGATTTATAAGTTCAAGTTTTTGTTTGCAGAAACTATTAAGCTTGAAATCACTTCTGATTACGTCAGTTAAAATTTCTACTTCTGGAACCTCCCCAGGTTCAGATTTTGTACACAAATCTCTTACATTTTCTACTATAACACTAACATCATTAGATATGCTCATAGCAACTGAGCGGGGCAGCAAATGTTTTTCTCTTAACTTCAGAATCATCAAAGCCATGTTTTTAAGCAAATTGACTAAATAGTTTTCCTGATTTTGGATTTTATCTTCATTAGTGTTATTAAGCCCTTCATTATTAAGAGGCTCAATTGGACAGTTTTCAAAGCTTAAATTCTGCCGCAAAATGACTGCCTTAATATAATTGTTGTCATTTAACGCAAGGTAATGTTTTCGTTTGACGTGGCTTGTGTAAGATTTATAGATATTATAGGGTTTTGAACAATTATCTATATTGCAGGTGATTTTAAAGTTTGGGTCATGAATATGTAAATCTCTGTAATGAGCTAGAAGTTTCTTGAATGTCGGTCTGTTGATACCGCACATGGAGCACTGATACATTTTGATATCTGAACAACAAAAAAAAAAAAAAACCTTTAAACAATTTTGATACATCCTAGCAGGCAAAACTAGATTCATAAATCATATGTACAATCTTGAAGGGACAATGCAACTTAACAAGTGAATGTAAAGTCATGTAACCCCCTTACTGAGGGAGCGTTTTTAGGGTAGAATACTGAAACTCACTCTCTAAGGGGAGCAGTGCTGGGCAATTCGCGAGTGACTTTGTACAGCCAAGCCTGGTCACTCGCGAGAAAGTTCGCGAATTTGCCCACCTCTGAAGGGGAGATGACTTTGAAGTGAAAGATACAAGCGTATGGCATTTCCATATTTTCCTTGCCGACTCCATATAGGGAATGGGCAAGGCTCGAAACATGTTAAAAAAGTTGTCTTTTATATGATATGTCAATTTTTAAAGGCAAAAATAACATTTATTTTTGAAAATGATATAAAACGTATTTAGCTCGCTAAGCCTTGGTCCTTTATATAGATGGTTTTTATACTTTGAATCAAAGCATGAAAACCATCTAAACCCAGGTAGCAAAAAATCGTTGAAATAACGTTTAAAAGAAATAGTCCAATAAACGAAAACAATAACGTTTAATAAACGTTGATCATGTCACCGTGGGAGACGGTGTTTATACACGTTTATAATTCTTCCCTAGATACGTTTAAAATTCGTTTAGTTCACGTTTAAAGAACGTTTTTCAAGGAATTATATTAAGTTTCAACACCGTTTATAAAACGTTTATATTGCCATACTTTGTTTATTTCATGATTTAATTTAAGTAATAAAACGTTTATATATGGTTTTTTAACTTGTTTATTAAGCGTGTTAGATAAGTTATTTGACGTTTATACAATGTTTTCCATCGGTTTTGGAAACGTTTAAACTACCCTTACTTCGGATTTAATTTGAATATTAAAGGTGTATATTTTGTTTATATATTGTGTATATTTCGTTTATTTATTGTGTATAGTTGGTTGATTTATAGTTACCTGAAACCCAATAGTAGGTTTATTTTCTTTGTATAGTATGGTTCATGCCTTGTATAATACGTTAAATAAACGTCTATATTACGTTAAATAATCGTTTACTGAACTTAAAATAGACGTTTACTGAACTTAAAATAGACGTTTACTGAACTTAAAATAGACGTTTACTGAACTTAAAATAGACGTTTACTTAACTTAAAATAGACGTTTACTTAACTTAAAATAGACGTTTATATTAAGTTAATTTATCTTTTAAAGTATATTAATATAACATGTAAAAATAAAGAGTATCCATTTCAATGCAAATATATTTATTCAGGTAAAAACAATTTACGCCATGGGGTAGTTGTTTGGGCATCATGGCTAGTAGAGTCACTTAGATCATTTAGAATTGGCTGGCTGATATCTTTTGTACTGCAACTAGTTGAAGCGTTGGTTTTGTTAAAGCTTTTTAAATGCTTTCTTTTTGTTCTTTGATCGATTCGGTTTGAAGATTGTTTAAGCCATCCCTGAATAGCATTCTGAATTTCTATTTCAGGAACCTTTTTAAAAAATCCATTGGATCTAACAGCGCCTTTGAAAGAAAAATTATAAACGTTTAATTTTCTAGATTTACATGTAAAAGATATATGGTAAAGATATATTAAAAAATGTATTAAAGGGATACTGAATAGGAAAATTAAGTGATGTTTTATCGATTCTTTATCTAAAATTAGGACCTGTTTGCGTATTAAAATATTTGGGAAATATCTCTGAACTTTTTAAAAAATCAAAATAGATCTCAGTTTTACCCCAAAATTCCAATATTTGAGAACCGTGGACCTCGTCCAATCACAGCAGAGGCCATGTAGTGTTTAAGAAGAGTAACCAACAGTAGAGCCAGGCTTAACATCGCGTATCGCTCCGCTGTTTTCAAATATTTCAATTTTGGGGTAAAACCTGGACCTATTTTGATTTTTTAAAAAGTTCAGAGATATTTCCCAAATGTTTTAATACGCAAACAGGTGATATTTTAAGATAAAGATTCGATAAAACATCACTTGGTTTTCCTCTTCAGTATCCCTTTAAAGGAAGAAACGCATATAGATAAATGAGTTATGGGGTTTTTATTGTTAAAAAAGAGACTGTGCGAGAAAGCTTTTGACCTCACAACACCTTATTCAGTTTGTTTTTTAACATTAAAAAACTCTTATCTCTTTAATGTATTTCTTCTTTCAATAAATTTAAAAATGTCTTTAGAATTTTACCGCTTAGTTAATAACTTACTGATCACAATTTCTTTCAGTCTTAATTCTTTAAAAGCTAATTTAGATCTTCCCGCCCAATTAAATTTTTGGGCTAAAGTGTCTTTCATCGTTGTTGATAAAATTCGCCTCGTTGCGTCTGAAACACTCTTGCCACCAAGACCCCCAAGATATGATAGCTAGAATAGTATCAAAAGGTTATTTGCATGAGTGAATTAGTTTCCTTGAATTTTTGGACTTAAGCCAAGTTTGAGCCTTGGATTCGAGTACGCATTAATGAGTACTAACGTTGTGAATCCACGGCTCGTTCAAGTACTCGAGACTTCTCTATTTTCACACACACTCTTAATATTGCAAGTGTCATATTTACCGGATTTTCAACATATTTTAAGCACTTTTCTTACCAATGTTAGCTGGTTATTTTTTTCTTTTAAAAAGTCTTCTAGTTCTTGTATTCCAAGCTCAGTATCCAATGGCAAATTCATATCATCAACGTCAAGTTTAGAGTTCTGTGGCTCTTTTTCTGCGACCATTCGATTGACCATTCTACTAGTCATTTCCAAAGTGGACTTAACATTTTCGATCTGATGAAGGAGGACAGTTTGTACAGATTTAAAACCTTCAACTTCATTTAGAAAAAGAGTTTTAAGGTTTTTTATTTCTTGCAGTAGCAATGCATGTACTAAAGCAAGAGAGAAAGGTTAGGTTCATATGTACATCATTAATTAATGTTGACACCTACAATTGGAAGGGTTTGGCGAATCTGATAAATGCCCAACCTGTTCTTGATGGGATGACGTATTACTTAATAGATAATTTTGTGAAGTACTTGCTCTTCGTAATGGAGAAGAATCTCTCTCTATATCCTTGAATGACGAAGTTGGTGTTCCTGAGTCTAGATATATTGAAAATTTGAGAAATGTCATTAAGATAATAGAAAGGAAGAAATCAAAGCTAGGTTGGGCTTAAAATACTGCATGCTTTAAAGGGATACTGAAGTGGAAAATCAAGTGATGTTTTATCGATTCTTTATCTAAAAATAGGACCTGTTTGCGTATTAAAACATCTGGGAAATACCTCTGAACTTTTTTAAAAAATCAAATCAGAGCCCATGTAGTGTTTAAGAAGAGTAAGCAACGGTAAAGCCAGGCTTTACCGTTGCTTACTCTTCTTAAACACTACATGGGCTCTGATTTGATAGGACGAAGTCCGCTGTTGTGAAATATTTGAATTTTGGGGTAAAACCGGGACCTATTTTGATTTTTTTAAAAAGTTCAGAGGTATCGAACTTCGATAAAACATCACTTGATTTTCCACTTCAGTATCCCTTGAAGCAGAAAAATCAGCCTGTCAGAAAAAATAAAGCTATATATGTAGAGGTTGGTCAAGATCGGGCTATAAATGTTGGTCTCATTTTTGACCACACTCTATCCATTATCCTTTTTTGAGCTTTTAATTTACATTATTTTCTTTTAGCTATTACTTGTTAAACTTTTTTTCAGCTATTTTTAATTTTGAGATATTTTAAATTGGTACATACTAGAATGAACTTTCGATACGTTGACGTTGATTGGAAAACTTGGAGGTATTGGCATAACTGGCGATTTCTTTGAGTTGTTGCCTTCTGAAATAAATTTTGACATTAACAATCCGTTTGTCTTTGAAATGATAATACCAATCATATCATCTGTAGAATTTCCACTTGTATCACCATCCATCCCGTCGAATTGGTAGATTGTTGGAAAGCGTGTTCTTTTCTTATTGTTTATGACCTTACAACATCCAGGCTCATTGTCAGTAATATCTCTGACATCAGAAGTCATTTCACACTCTTTCACTTTTAATTTTGCTGTTTTAAAGCAATCTATATGCGTAAATGGGAATTTTAAAATGTGATGCAACGGGCTCCACCAAGTTAAAATTCCAAAAAAAAAAAAAAAAAAAAAATATATAATTCTATTCAAAATTCCCGCCCAAAGAACAAAACAATATTTTCGAATTTCCCGCCAAAATAATACTCACTAAATTATAGATACGTGGTGGCGCCCTCTTGCATCTTCCCTCCCTCTTTTCAGTTTTTGGAAGACACAAAAATATGTGTGTTCAGCCACTCTCTGTCAGGCGATCGCGAGGTTCAGTTCTTTAAAATAACTCTAGCTTTGATTGAATACTTTAGTTGAAGGTGGAAGAAAAAGTTTATTTTTTCTTATATAATTCTAAGTTTGTATGGTTCCCTTAAAGAAAAGGGAACAGAACGCTTCTTTAATAAACGAAGTTTGATAGCAGAGGCCTGACTTGGTCAAATTATTAGTCATGACAGCTCCCTCGAGTATCGCCAAGGAAGAAATTACATTTCTATTTAGAAAACGAAAAGTAAGTAAACTCTTCTTTTAGATTAATCCCCGAAAATAAGATCTTAAAGAAATAACAAAACAGGGAACTAGATCTCTATTCCTTGAGAGGAACTCCAAAATAGAACTAGTATCTTAAAAAACCAACGAGAGAAAAAGTTAGGCCTTGTCACCCAGTTGAAACATAATGGGATTTTGTAGCCGGGGATATTTTGGGGAAATAGATTAGGGCGGAATTAAGAGAAGAAAAATATAAACCGGTTACAAAAATGGTGCCGTTGACCACTCTTGGGGTTATTGTTTGGCTTTTCATTAAAATATTTTGGATTTTTTTCGCCATTTTGGGATCCGCCCCCCTGTACATCTTCCCTCTCCTTTCTTAAAAGGCGGGAGGAATAGGCCTAGGCCTAAAGACGTTACAGGTTACATAAGTCACTTGGTCTATTTTCGCCTAAACTGGTTTCCTTTTTCACACATTTTTCCAAATTTTACCCCTACCTGATTGATTTATAAAAGACAAAGGGAAACTTTAGAATGACAGGGCAATAAGCGAACTGAAATTAAATTACAATAAACCTACAATAAATAGATATAATTAAATTAAATAAAATAAATACAGCATTAAATACAACTTGAACTTTTTATTAAAATAAAACTTATAAATAAAACAAAACGGATACGAAACCACAATTTAGAGTTGACGATAATAAATTGGAGGAACGATCCACAGATTCCGAACCCGGAAGTTACCCTGACGAAGAACGTTCCGAACCACTTGATTTTAACATAAATCTAGTTTCGGCTATTAAAACTCCTACCTTATTTTATTCTTACACAAACTTATATCCAACTGCAAAAACAACAACTTCTACACAAACTGATTCGATATATAATAAACCTAAGAGAAAGAAGGGACGTTCCTTTAATTTAGAGGGATTAGGGTTAGCATTAAATCAATTGTATTTGGGTTGGAATCTTGCTTCTCCACCAACGACTTCGGGAACCATGTCGCAGCCAATTGGGAACGTTCCCGTAGTGGGAAGCCCACGACCTAGGATGACCACTCCTATAACAGCTGCATCCATAACAACAGCACCAATTTCGTCAACTCCAGCGACCACAGTACCTTCTATCGCAACACCCTCTATAACAGTACCTTCAACAGCAACACCATCAATAACAACGCAGTCGGTAACAACGCTTACGACAACAGTTCCATCAACTTTAGCTCCATCGACTCCTCTTTCGACAACAGCCCCTTCAATAACACCTCATGCCACGGTAGCCACGTTAACAGCAACACCGATCACTACCGCCCCACCGTCAGCACCGGCAACCGGATTGGGACAAACAATGCGATAAATTCCGCAAATGATTCCACCAACAATGCCATACCCTTGGCCTTATCCCACCATGATGGGATCGAAAGAAGGAAATTATTGAGCAACATATTTCCGAAATGCTAAAAGATGGAATAATTAAACCTTCTACATCTCCGTGGGCATCTCCGATTGTCATAGTGGAGAAAGACGACGGATCAGGAACTGGAAAAATTAAAACCCGATTCTGTGTGGACCTAAGAGGAGTAAACAAAGTTACTGAAAAAGACCCGTACCCCATACCTAGGATTGAAGAAACATTAAACAAGTTGGGTAAACCGAAGTATATCACTGCTCTCGATTTGAAAAGTGGGTACTGGCAAGTGGAAATGTGTCCAGATTGTGCACCGAAAACTGCTTTCATTTCCCATGCTGGGAAGTATGAATTTAATGTTCTCCCTTTCGGCTTGACAGGAGCTCCGTCAACCTTCCAAAGGCTCATGGATGAAATATTTAGAGATGGAGAACCTTTCTCTATAGTAGTGTATCTAGACGACATTTTGATTCCCTCAGAGACCTGGGAAGATCACAAGAATGCATTGGAATATGTAATGCATCGTTTACAAAATGCCGGGCTCAAACTTCAGCTGAGGAAGTGTCGTTTTGCACAATCAGAGGCTACCGTACTTGGACACGTAGTGAGTGAAGATGGTATCCACATAGACCCGTCTAAAATCGAAGCGATAATTTCCCAACACCAAAAAACATCAAACAAGTTCAACGTTTCTTGGGAATGGCAGGATGGCATCATAGATTCATTCGAAATTTTTCTACAATAGCTGCCCCAATGAACAAACTGAAGAAAAAGGGAATACCTTTTTCATGGGGAAAAGAACAGGAAGAATCATTTCAGAAACTAAAAGAAGCCATCAGTTCAGCCCCACCTTTGGCTGCCTATAAACCTGAGTTTCCCTGTATTTTGACTAAGGACGCATCGGATTTGGGATTGGGTGCTTTTCTAACCCAAATTCAAGATGAAGTGGAAGTTCCGATAGCTTATGCCAGTAGAAGCTTGAGAAATGTTGAACCAAAATATTCCACCTCGGAAAAAGAATGCTTGGCCATATATTGGGCAATAAGTCATTTCAGACCTTACCTGGAAAGTAAACCATTCACAGTAGTAACAGATCACAAGGCGCTCACTTGGCTTTTCAGTATGAAGGAACCGAATTCTCGACTCGTAAGATGGGCTATGTATCTTCAAACTTTTGATTTCAAGATACAACATAAGAAGGGGGTCGAAAACGTAGTCGCTGATGCCTTATCCCGAGCTCCCTTGGGATTGCTAGCTATGACAAGGTTCCCAAGCTCATCTTCCGAACTGGAATCAGAGGAATTTAGAAATTCATCAGAATCATCGGACGAAGGAACTGATCGATCAGTAATAGCTCACGTCATTCCTCCATACCCGCATGCTAATTATCATATCTTTGACCGAGATGAAATTATTACCGCTCAAAGGGAAGATCCGGCTATGGAAGGTTTAAGGGAACATTTCAATCAAGAAAATCCTCCTCCGCATCCCAAATTCGAGATAAAAAATCAATATATAGAAAAGCCACCGGAGCAAGACCATCCAGAATCTTCTTACCAACAATATTGCGTCGAGAAGTCCTCCGACTGCTACATGACCATCCCTTAGCAGCCCACCGAGGAAGGGATAAGACAATAGAAAGAGTTGGTCATAGATTCTGGGGGCCAGCGATGTTAAGAGACGTCAGGACCTACATCCGCGAGTGTGTACTCTGTCAACAGTACAAAATTAGTAATCGACGAAGGCCCGGACTAATGATCTCCACGGAAGCAACCTCACCTTGGGATAAAATAGGAACGGACATAATGGGTCCTTCCCTAGAAGTCGACGAGGTTATAAATATCTTCTGGTTTTTACGGATTATATGGCAAAATACGTCGAACTAGTTCCACTCAGAAATATATCTGCGGAAACTTGCGCCAAGGCTTTAAAGAACGTCGTCTGCAGATGGGGAGCACCTAAACAAATTTTGAGCGATAGAGGGACTCAATTCGTATCTACACTCTGGAGAGATACCTGTAAACTCTTCAGAATAAGTCCCATTCACACGACTCCTTACCATCCCCAATCAGATTTAACAGAGAGAGTTAATAGAGTTTTGGGAGAAACAATTTCCATCTACGTTGGAAACAACCTCCGACCATGGGATGAAACTCTCAATGCTCTAGCTTTTGCGATAAATTCAGCACCGCACGACACGACGAAGAGATCCCCTTTTTATCTCAATATGGGACGCAAGCCTCGCCTACCCTGGGATCTTGAAATTGGAATGCCGGTCGAGGAAGCTGAAGATAGAACAGCAACGTTAAGAGAACTCAAAAAACAGTGGGCCCTGGCCAAGGATTTTACAAAACTCGCTCAAGCGAAACAAAAGAAATACTACGATCAACGACGAGAAAATTTAGAATTTGAAGTCGGAACGTTGGTATGGAGATTGACACACCCCCTCTCCAGAGCAGAAGAAGGACAGATGGCAAAGTTAAGCCCTAAATGGTCTGGTCCGTACAAAATTATTGAAAAGAGAAACCCTTTGGTCTACGTCCTAGAAGATGTTATCACGAAACAAAACGTTGGAGCAATCAACATAGATCAGCTGAAGTTGTATCATACCAAGGACGTTCCCCTTGGGGAAGACCAACCTCCCCAAAGACCTGAGTCCGAAGATACGGAAGTCCTGCCTCGAGAAGAAAGGGTATTAGCTCCAGAATCGAGCGAAGAACAAGGAATAAAGGGAACCAGAAGAGCACCGGAATCACATCCTGAAATTATTCCTGAGACAGATTCCGACCAAATAAGAAGCGATCTAAGATCACAACCAAATTCCGAAGAAACTATTCCAAAGAGAAGATATGAAGCTGAGGAACCAGGAAATGGAAAGGAAAGCCAAATGGGAGAACCTTCCCCAGAGCTTAGCCCTATTCCCTCGGAAGACGATTGGGAGAAGAGATTCCGTTTAGAAAGCTCCTCTCAGGAAGAAATAGTTCTAGAAGAAGAAAGGGCAAACCTGAAGAGACAAATTCATGGGTGAAACTCCTCTTCATCTACAGGAAAACCTCCAAAGAAACAATCGAAAGAATTTGGAACAAAAGAAAATAACGAGGAGAGCTTTCCCATGGACCAATTCTCGCAGGGAGAAGGGGTAGCCGAAGAAGAAAAACAAATCGTAACCAAGAGACCGGTTCACGCTCTTAGCTCTTCGTCCTCATCTTCAGGAAAACCTCAGAGAAAAAAATCAAGAGAGGTTAACCGCGAAGAGGATTCGGAAGAATGAAATGCGAGCATTGAAGTTCACCCTTCCGTCTCTACTCCTGAGATGATGGAAGAGAAAAAGAATAAAAGGGATGCTTCATCCAGTCCTCCCGAAAAACCAGACCGAAAGCGAAAGAAGGACAGAACGTCAAGCTCCTCCGATTACGACGCTGCTCTTATAGAGAAGGGGCGAGAAATCCTAAAACAAAACGCTAAACGACTTACAAAATACAAAAGGAAAGGACCACCAAAGTCGGACTCAACAAGCGTACCAAACAGAAAAACACGCAGAGAACAGGAACCAGAAGGGGAATTAAATCTAAGAGAAAATGAAGAAGAAATCGATGAACGTCTGCCACTAAATTACGATGCGGAAAGTGATTCGTCTTCCCCTAGCGGGGAAATACCTTCTCTTAGAGATAAAATCCCCACCAACTATGAGAAACCTTTTAAAAAGGGATGGTTTAGAGAAATTTGTTACAGGCATACAGTTCAACCTAGAGGTGTTTCTTTTGATGTGTATTATTATCCTCCCGGGCCAAAACCCAAACGGTTACGTTCCTCTAGGTAAGTCGAAGCTTATTTAAATTCTAAGAACATAAAAAATTTAGAGATCGATGATTTTGATTTTAATCGACACCCCATAGCAAAACCACCCTGGGAAAGAATACGATTCGCGAGGAAAAGACGAGTTTAAGATTGAACCATATAATTAAATATTTAAAATTCTTTTATACAGGATCCACGACCAAAATGGTTAAGAAATTTAATATCCGAGAATAAATACGACGAGGAAAAACGTCTAAAAGGTCATAATCACGGATTATATCAATCGATGATAAAACATTTATTCCGGAAGATGAAGTGGCCTGAGGAAAATCAACAAGAGCCGTTTCCACAGGTATACGTCAACGAAGAAGAAGGAAGGTTGTACACCATAAAAACTTACCCGTCTTGGAATCTAGCCCGTGCTCTAGAAATTGATTTCCGCACTGAAAAAATTAGAACCTTCGAAAGCCGATTTACTTGGGATCCACTGACCGAAAATCAATCAATACAAGATGATATACGCGAGTTTCCTTTCTCCGTCTGGAAGAGCTTTTTGCCTGAAGTCTTTCTCTACTCACCAATTAAAGAAAATCCAGAGAATCCTGAAAATGAAAAGAAATTAGAACAGCCAGAAAAATTGAACGAAAAAAAGGAAGAACAATCCTCGGAAGACCTAGACGAACTGTTGATAATTGAAGAAACTGGTGTCATCGAAGAAAATTATGTTATTGTAGAATTAAGTGTCATAGAAGAGCTACCAACCTGTAAGGAGAGAAATATTTCAACCATTGAACAAGTCCAAGAAAAAAATATTAAACCAAAAGAAGAAAATACTTACGATCCGCTTGTATCTTCTGAAGACGACCTAGAAAAAAAGAGCAAAGAATAGAAAAATCTGTAAAAACTAGAAAGAAAAGGAATTCAGGGAGAAAGAACAGCCAAGAACAGGAAAAAGAAAAAAACCTCTAGCCCAGAAGAAACACTAGAAGAATATCAACAGAGTCGAGAAATAGACCGAGAAGAGAGGAGAAGATTAAAAGAGTTAAAGATCAGAGTACAAAGGAGACGGGAGAAAGAAAAACGCTTAGATATGTTGTGGCAGCAGGAAGAAGATAAACGGTTAGATGAGGAAAGAAAGCAAGAAGAAAAAGAGCGCTTAAGACAGTGGAAACTAGAAGAAGATCAGAGAATAGAAAAGAAACTAAGAGAGGAAGAGAGGAGAATAAGAGAGGAATGGGATTCAGAAGAAGAAATAAGAAGAAGGCGAAGGTGGGAGAGAGCAATCGAGAGAGATAGAAGGGAAGCTGAAGCTATACGACGAGAAAGATTAATCGAAACTTTGATCAGCGATGAAATTGTCCCTACATTCAAACCTAAACCGAGTCCGGAAACAGATGAACCTCTGACTCTCGAGGAAGAACTAGGACGAAAAAGAAGGGAATTTCGTGAAAAGGAAAGAGAAGAACAAAAGAAACAACTACCGAATGGTCGAGAAGTGCTCGAAAAACTGCGAAGAAAGAGGGAAGCAAACCAAAGAATATATTCTCAAGAACAAAAACTAACCGAACAAAAACTCTTGTTGGACAGTTTCTCAGACCCATGGACAAATCCAAATCTCATGACGGAAAGAAATGAAACTCGGCGACAACTAAATTCAAACGTAGAAGATAGGGACTCAAACCGAGATCGTAGCGAAAACCTCACCTTCACGTGTAGTCTCCCAAGTGCCTCACGACCTCCAGATGACTACGAACCTACAGTTTCTAAACTCCCAAACGAAAAAATCAAGGACAAACAAAAAACCGAGAAAAGAAATCATAACTATAATCCAAGAGCGCACCCGACTAATTTCGAACTAAAGAAACTCCAAGAGTTGTCTCATAGAGCCTACGGAAATCTCCCTGTACCACCCTCAAGAAGATGGAGACTAAGTGACGCGGAACGAAGATGGAGAAGAAAAGCCCTTCCGAGTCCTCCTCTCGACAGGTCCAAAATTCCAGTGGCATGGAAAGAGATTACCATGGAAGAAAAAGCCGCATTGTATCTGGTTAAAGAAGCTGGGTGGCCAGTAATAATACCTCCAATTAAAGGCTACATATGTGTCGCCTGTAAAGAACGAGGCCTACACTACCCCGTTTATTGTCCATCCAGATTCGAATATCGAAGAAGAGAAAGGCAAAGAAGAAGAAACGAACTAGAACAGAGAATGAATCTAAATTGATTAAAATTATAACTGTAAAAGAGCTAAATAAAAAAAAAAAATTAGAAGTGTTAATGAAAAGAAAGAGTAACTCAAAAATTTAAAACTGTAAAGAAAACATAGGGAAAATCAATCAAGGTTAGAGTTATCAGTCAATTATTAGAATTATTAGTCAAAATTAGATTCGATATTATACAAGAAAAAAAAGGGTGGGAGGATGCAACGGGCTCCACCAAGTTAAAATTCCAAAAAAAAAAAAAAAAAAAAAAAATATAATTCTATTCAAAATTCCCGCCCAAAGAACAAAACTATGTGTGTTCAGCCACTCCCTGTCAGGTGATCGCGAGGTTCAGTTCTTTAAAATAACTCTAGCTTTGATTGAATACTTTAGTTGAAGGTGGAAGAAAAAGTTTATTTTTTCTTATATAATTCTAAGTTTGTATGGTTCCCTTAAAGAAAAGGGAACAGAACGCTTCTTTAATAAACGAAGTTTGATAGCAGAGGCCTGACTTGGTCAAATTATTAGTCATGACAGCTCCCTCGAGTATCGCCAAGGAAGAAATTACATTTCTATTTAGAAAACGAAAAGTAAGTAAACTCTTCTTTTAGATTAATCCCCGAAAATAAGAAGATCTTAAAGAAATAACAAAACAGGGAACTAGATCTCTATTCCTTGAGAGGAACTCCAAAATAGAACTAGTATCTTAAACAAGATGGTCAAGCCCATAATAAGCCACACCACTTATGATATGAAACAGGATACAAAAATAATTTCCGCATAAACCGGAAACAGGTAGAGTCAAGTCAAACTTTTTCATTTTTCAAGTCAAACTTTTTCGTTTTTCAAGTCAAACTTTTTCGTTTTTCAAGTCAAACTTTTTCGTTTTTCAAGTCAAACTTTTTCGTTTTTCAAGTCAAACCTTTTCGTTTTTCAAGTCAAACTTTTTCGTTTTTCAAGTCAAACTTTTTCGTTTTTCAAGTCAAACTTTTTCGTTTTTCAAGTCAAACTTTTTCGTTTTTCAAGTCAAACTTTTTCGTTTTTCAAGTCAAACTTTTTCGTTTTTCAAGTCAAACTTTTTCGTTTTTCAAGTCAAACTTTTTCGTTTTTCAAGTCAAACTTTTTCGTTTTTCAAGTCAAACTTTTTCGTTTTTCAAGTCAAACTTTTTCGTTTTTCAAGTCAAACTTTTTCGTTTTTCAAGTCAAACTTTTTCGTTTTTCAAGTCAAACTTTTTCGTTTTTCAAGTCAAACTTTTTCGTTTTTCAAGTCAAACTTTTTCGTTTTTCAAGTCAAACTTTTTCGTTTTTCAAGTCAAACTTTTTCGTTTTTCAAGTCAAACTTTTTCGTTTTTCAAGTCAAACTTTTTCGTTTTTCAAGTCAAACTTTTTCGTTTTTCAAGTCAAACTTTTTCGTTTTTCAAGTCAAACTTTTTCGTTTTTCAAGTCAAACTTTTTCGTTTTTCAAGTCAAACTTTTTCGTTTTTCAAGTCAAACTTTTTCGTTTTTCAAGTCAAACTTTTTCGTTTTTCAAGTCAAACTTTTTCGTTTTTCAAGTCAAACTTTTTCGTTTTTCAAGTCAAACTTTTTCGTTTTTCAAGTCAAACTTTTTCGTTTTTCAAGTCAAACTTTTTCGTTTTTCAAGTCAAACTTTTTCGTTTTTCAAGTCAAACTTTTTCGTTTTTCAAGTCAAACTTTTTCGTTTTTCAAGTCAAACTTTTTCGTTTTTCAAGTCAAACTTTTTCGTTTTTCAAGTCAAACTTTTTCGTTTTTCAAGTCAAACTTTTTCGTTTTTCAAGTCAAACTTTTTCGTTTTTCAAGTCAAACTTTTTCGTTTTTCAAGTCAAACTTTTTCGTTTTTCAAGTCAAACTTTTTCGTTTTTCAAGTCAAACTTTTTCGTTTTTCAAGTCAAACTTTTTCGTTTTTCAAGTCAAACTTTTTCGTTTTTCAAGTCAAACTTTTTCGTTTTTCAAGTCAAACTTTTTCGTTTTTCAAGTCAAACTTTTTCGTTTTTCAAGTCAAACTTTTTCATTTTTCAAGTCAAACTTTTTCATTTTTAAATAAGTATCCTCCGTGTTATAAGTTTGGCATCCTCCATTGTTTTTAATGATTTCCATCCTCCAAGTTTTAAAAGATTTTTTAGCTTGGTTTTGTCATACGCGACTTCCTGTTTCTTGGTTTAAAAATAATTTAATATTTGCTTATATAGAACGTGTGGCAAGCTTTAGTCATAGTGCCGTGGTCGAGCGGTTAAAGCCGTCAATTATACGCAAATTTAATAATCAATGACAATCCAGGTTCGAACCCTGGTGGGGTCAAAAAGGATAAAAAAAAAATGTAATAGGATAGATGGAAAGAGAATGAGTAGACGAATGTATTTCATTACTTTGTTCAGTCAAATTAATGTAGTAATTAGTAATTTACATTTACTTAAAAGCTATTTATGCGTTATTTGTGGTTTAAACCTACACGATTACTCATTTTTCTACTCGATGACGATTTTCGTCATTTCTTGAGACATCTGACTTCAGACTTCAGACAGCACGGGTCATAGTAAGAGCCTACACCACTGAAGTGGTGTGGCTAAAAACCAACGAGAGAAAAAGTTAGGCCTTGTCACCCAGTTGAAACATAATGGGATTTTGTACCCTGTGATATTTTGGGGAAATAGATTAGGGCGGAATTAAGAGAAGAAAAATATAAACCGGTTACAGTAATGTAAAATATAGAATTTATCTAAATTACCTGTTTTAAAAAATATGCGGCTAATGCTATAAGTTTTCCATGAGTCAGCTGGAAGCTCAGAGTTAACTAAGGATTTTACTACCCTGGCATCACTTCGATACGGTGGCCAAGCGCAAGAATTATTACTGGCATTGTACCATATATTATTTATAACTCCACATTCTTTAATGCCAGCATCCGTGAGATCGGCAAACTCAACCACCAAAAACATGACGTATCTTCTTTTGCTAAGTAAAATAAAATACAGAATTAACGACATAATTTATAAATAAGCCCTATTTATAAGTTAAACTTACAAATAAGTTTATCTTTTATAGACCCAGTCTATTTAAGAGTTATGTTTTCAATATAAATGAATCACAGTTCGAAATATTTTAAATGTTATGCAAAAGCGGTACTACAACTCCAGATGATGGAGTATCAGGCATGTAATAACATTTTTTATCAATTGATATGCTTGTAAATGCTTTAAGGCTTGACAGATTGGATACTTTATGAATTCCTAAGTTTGATGATGGACATGGGTATTTAAAAGCATCAGAGACATTTTTAAATTGCTTTCCAAGAACAAAAATTTTCGATTTTATTTCCACCACATTCTTAACTAAAATTATGTCTGAATTTTTGAGTATGAAGCAGTTGTCTCCTAGTTTGCTAGATAATTTCCAATTATTATGAATTAATTTCCTAAATTGTTTCCCTTTCATATTGACTAACATTGGGCCCTCTTTATGTTCATACTTTAATGAAAAGTTTTTCTGAAAGTCGTCCTCGAGTTTTTCATATTGTCTTTGCTCTGAGAGCCGGTTAAAAACCTGTTGCAGTGGTTTGTTTGGACTGCGAATTAAGTTCTTGATTTTACCAAGATAAGACTCAAATGGAAAGGCACTAAATTTGTCAAGCCCTCCAAATCTTCTTACATGTTCAGCAATGTGAATTAAATTGTGTATGTTATAAACATATATACCCTTTCCATAAACTTGTTTAGCACTTTTTACAAATAATTTCAGTAAACTTTCGGCGTAGTTAATATTTTCTTCACTAGGTTTTTTTTCACTCAAAATATATATGGCACAATGAACCAACCGGAAATGGTTTACTAAATAATCAGGTATTAAGCCCTGAAATACAAAAAAACCAGTATACAAAATAAATTGCCTCAACTCTGTTGCTTTCCATCGATCTAAATCATTTAAACTTCTCGGCTTTTTGGGAGAATCCAACAGGAGTGTATTTAGCAATTTCGAGCAATTTTAATGATATTTTATTTATCACGTCTCTTTTTTGCTTAACTCTACTTTTGGGTGTCATAAGATTGATAATTATTCTCTTTACACAACCTAAACATATTAAGTGCATGTAGTCCAATGGGAAATCCAAAATCATATCAATTGGGAGGCCTGTCAGAGGGCTGTTTAATTCTAAATGATGCTCTTTCTGGGATTTACTCCTAAAACTCTCATCTGATCGTAAAGGCGCATTTGTCTCATCAAAAATAACTTTATCAGTGTAACTTCCCTTTTGTTCACAATTATCACAGCCATAATATCCGCTGTGAGATTTTACGCATTTTAAATAAGACTTCGCGGGAGCATCACATATGAATGGCCCTAGTTCAATTTTATAGGTTCTATCCCTAAAGGCTATTCCTTCCTCTGAGAGTAAAACCGCCTCAACTATAAACTTTCGTAGATAAGAATCTAAGGGTTTTGGCTTACCAGTACCATAAAACAAACCCACAGCAAATGGTTCATTGTTAACCGTTTCAAAACAACGACCCAATATTGGCCAAAATTGAAAGTTGGTACTTTTGTGTAGAGGAATGCCATCAATATTGAATGAAATTCGGAGTGTTGTGATGTCACATAAAACACCTGATTGTAATTTCTGCCTAATCCCCTCAGCTAAGCCTAAATGATAGTACTTTCCATTTTCAAGAGTATCTACATTTAATGCCTTGGAAATTCGACATTGTAGCAATGTTCGAGAATCTAATGGTAAATGTTTATGATGTGGATTTAAAATTTTAAGTAGTCCATTAATAGCCTGATGGCTTATCTGGTACTTTAAAGACCACTGAGCGATTTCTTCTCTTAGGTTATTACCCTCTTCTCCATCATCAGAACTAGACACTGAACAGTTTTCAGAATCATCATCATCATTCACATTGTCATTCAAATGTTCGTTATGATCAGAAGAATCAATTGCATTATCCCTAGCATAATCATATGAGCCAGGTACAATATTAATTTGTCCGTTTACAATATCCTTTTGCATCAGAACTTCAGGATAATCCACCAAATTAACGATCTCAGGTAATTTGACACCCGCTTTACGTTGACCATGTATATCTTGAACATCATGAAGATGTTGCCTCACAGCTGCATTAACGTTGCGAATTTTTTGACGCTTGGAAACTTTGTACATGTTTGCTAGTTGCCAGTTTGAACCCAAGTATCCTTGGGTAATGAAATGTAGCGTAAAAAAACGGCAAATTCCAAACTTATATTTAACCCTGGCGAGGCGATAATCGAATAGGGCTTAATAATTAGGAGGCGATATTCCAGTTAGGCTGCAATATTCGAGTTAGGCCTAGTAATTAGAAAGTGATATTCGAGTTAGGCCTTATAATTAGAAAGCAATATTCGAAATAGGTTCATAGATATCATATATATAACTGGCTAGATACATTTCCCTTGGCTAGGCCCGATGAGTAAAACGCGGAAGGGATTAAGAGCAGTTGATGGCTATGGAGACCTACTAGGTTGGGGAAAAATCTGATAAACGCCATCTATACTCGAGTTCGGAAAGCTCAAAGTACCGTAGTTGAATTTCCCAGCTTCGGCCCAAAACTGACTTTTTAGTAAATATAATTCGAGAGGAAAGAATGAAATCGGCTCAAAACGTGGTTTTAATCCTGATTCCTCTTCACCCTCCCTTTAACAAACTGAATTGGTATTAATAGTTATATACCAATTAAAATTGTTAAAGGGTTAATTTTGGAATAACCCTGAAAATTAAGCCTTCAACGAACTTAATGGAAATTGTTTCTTACTTTAAAACTTTATTTTACATTAATCTCGCACTCGCAACCATTCAAAGTTAAATTACGCCTTTAAATTAACCCTTTAACAAACTGAATTGGTATAAAGAGTTAAATACCAATAGATGAGTTTATAAAGTAACATACACAATAATATAGATAAAGAGCCGTTATAAAGCACCCATTTTTATTGCAGATGTAGGCTAGCCTTTTTTCAAGGTTGGCTCAAAATATAGGATTATCTATACTTCGCCAACCTTGAAACTAACAAAAAGAGCTTAAATAGAACCCATACGGCAGATGTTGCCTTTTTTCAAGGTTGGGACGTTGTCAGAGTTTATAGATTCAACTATTAATTTGTTAAATGGTTAGTTTTGAGGCGTATTGCAACTTTGGGTGGGTTGCGAGAGCGAGCGTGTCATGAAAACAATATTTTTATTTTTTTTTTTCAAGATACGCTCGTTCATGCATCCAGCTAAGTTAGAATAACCCTGAAAGTTAACACTTCAACGAACTTAATTAAAATTATTTAATATTTGAAAATAATTTTTTCACGATACGCTCGCTCTCGCAACTAGCCAAAGATACAATAAGCCTGAAAATTAACCCTTTAACTAATTTAATGGGGATTAACTAACACTTAAATCGATTATTTTTTAAGATTCCCTCGCTCTCACAAAACACATAGTTTTCACTGAAGGGGGTATAAGCTATATTCCCCAGGCTGCCAGTCATTTGAGTGCAGACTGAAGCAGAGATAAAGGCAAACAGTTTTGTTTTGGAACTGATCTGTTCTGAACTACGCTCACAAGCTCCTGGCAACCCTGCAATGAAAGGAAAGCTGAGAAAGAGGGGTAGAATTTTCTTTTGCCCCTTTAATGAAAACTATTTACAAACTTTCAACAAGCCTGAAATTAAACATTTTCACAAATTTAAATAAAATTAATTTTTAGTTAAAACTATTTTTACGATACGCTCGTTTTCGCAACCAGCTATAGGCCACCCATAGTTGAAATAAGCCTGGAAGTTAAAACTTTTACTACCTTAATTGAGATTGATTACTAGTTAACAGGTCTTTTACACGACACCCTCGCTCTCGAAACCAGCCGAAGTTCCAATTAGCATAAAAAACAAGAGATAAACTTAGAAACAGAATATACATTTTTAATAACTTACCTTTTATAGAGCTTGGAAGAAACTTCAAGAATCAGATTTACGTTGATAAATCTAAAAAATTAATTTAGCTTAGTTATAAAAACTGAAATATAATTGTAAGCCTCATTATTAATAAATAATTTTAGAATTTGTCAATACTTAAGATAAAATAATGTTATTGATATTAATTTTTAATTATAAAATCAATTCTTACCTTTTTATTTGATGGCACACGGCTATAGCCCGAGCCTCAGTAGTCCTATCTAGTGAAACCGAATTGAAGAAGTACAAGATGGTCAAGCCCATAGGAATAGCTAGACCCCTGACATTGTAAAAGAGGCTGAAAGGAATGATTCTATAGCAGGGGTGTGTTATGCAGGCATAAACGCTCTTTAAACAATTTGAATGGCGTCTCGAGATTCCTTTAAACACGAAGTTGCGGAAATTTCTCGAGCCGAATATATATGACCGTGATCGTTTTTATGCGATATATTGAAAAAGACGAATATCCCCGCAGTCATTGCATTCAAATAATGTTTTCCAAATCATGTTTTTCAAATCATGATTTGAAAAACATGTTTTTCAAATCCTGTTTTTCAAAACCTGTTTTTCAAAACCTGTTTTTCAAAACCTGTTTTTCAAAACCTGTTTTTCAAAACCTGTTTTTCAAAACCTGTTTTTCAAAACCTGTTTTTCAAAACCTGTTTTTCAAAACCTGTTTTTCAAAACCTGTTTTTCAAAACCTGTTTTTCAAAACCTGTTTTTCAAAACCTGTTTTTCAAAACCTGTTTTTCAAAAACTGTTTTTCAAAACCTGTTTTTCAAAAACTGTTTTTCAAAAACTGTTTTTCAAAACCTGTTTTTCACAACCTGTTTTTCACAACCTGTTTTTCAAAACCTGTTTTTCAAAACCTGTTTTTCAAAACCTGTTTTTCAAAACCTGTTTTTCAAAACCTGTTTTTCAAAACCTGTTTTTCAAAACCTGTTTTTCAAAACCTGTTTTTCAAAACCTGTTTTTCAAAACCTGTTTTTCAAAACCTGTTTTTCAAAACCTGTTTTTCAAAACCTGTTTTTCAAAACCTGTTTTTCAAAACCTGTTTTTCAAAACCTGTTTTTCAAAACCTGTTTTTCAAAACCTGTTTTTCAAAACCTGTTTTTCAAAACCTGTTTTTCAAAACCTGTTTTTCAAAACCTGTTTTTCAAAACCTGTTTTTCAAAACCTGTTTTTCAAAACCTGTTTTTCAAAACCTGTTTTTCAAAACCTGTTTTTCAAAACCTGTTTTTCAAAACCTGTTTTTCAAAACCTGTTTTTCAAAACCTGTTTTTCAAAACCTGTTTTTCAAAACCTGTTTTTCAAAACCTGTTTTTCAAAACCTGTTTTTCAAAACCTGTTTTTCAAAACCTGTTTTTCAAAACCTGTTTTTCAAAACCTGTTTTTCAAAACCTGTTTTTCAAAACCTGTTTTTCAAAACCTGTTTTTCAAAACCTGTTTTTCAAAACCTGTTTTTCAAAACCTGTTTTTCAAAACCTGTTTTTCAAAACCTGTTTTTCAAAACCTGTTTTTCAAAACCTGTTTTTCAAAACCTGTTTTTCAAAACCTGTTTTTCAAAACCTGTTTTTCAAAACCTGTTTTTCAAAACCTGTTTTTCAAAACATGTTTTTCAAAACATGTTTTTCAAAACATGTTTTTTATTACTGACAGACTAGAACTCAACACGCATAAGCTCCCTTCGCGACGACTTGTTTATTGTTTTCGAGTTTTCATTACTGACAGACTAACACTCAACACGCATAAGCCCCCTTAATATCTCGTTCGCGACGACTTGTTTATTGTTTTCGAGTTTTCATTACTGACAGACTAACACTCAACACGCATAAGCCCCCTTACTATCTCGTTCGCGACGACTTGTTTATTGTTTTCGAGTTTTCATTAATGACAGACTAACACTCAACACGCATAAGCTCCCTTACTATCTCGTTCGCGACGACTTGTTTATTGTTTTCGAGTTTTCATTACTGACAGACTAGAACTCAACAAGCATAAGCTCCCTTACTATCTCGTTTTCGATACGATGACGTTTTTCGTCATTTCTGGGACACCGACTTCAGACTTCGGACTTCAGACTACCAGCACGACTCAAAACACTAGCTAGAACCTATACATGTATAGGGTCTAGCTAAAAATGGCTGTCCAGAGAGTCACGCGTTGAAATGACCTATTGTTCGAAACGGGCAAACGGGTAGAGAGCCTTTCTACGAAAACTATTTTATTTTTTTTCTTAAACCGGAGTCTTCACGAGGCTGGGTTAGCGGTGGCGCGGAAGGTTGCCACTGGCGAGGCGAGAGGGAGTAGATTGAAATTCCTCGAACTTCGAAGCTAGTAGATGGACTGAGTTTTTAACCCTTCCACCCCTAAAGCTGCGCCCAAATTTTGGCGCGTAAAACAACAACGTCACAGTTTTTTGCAGCCGGTGAATTGCTTAATTTTTTAAACTAAGTCCTGAAATGCTAAAATTTGTGGCGTTCGCGCTAGCAATAATTAAAAGTTCTAAAAAACCGATGGATTTTATTAATGTAAATCAGCATCGTGTAAACGTAAAATAAACGGAAACCATCAACCAAATAATAATAATTTCTAAATCATAATAACTTAAACGCATTCAATTAACCGAAAATAAATGGAATAACTGAAATAAAAACTCGCACCATGAAAAATGTTGATGATACATTATTATCACCATATTGTAAACGTAATATGAACGGATACCTAATATAATTTGTATCTAAATCATCATAATATAAACGCAATCTACCGAAAATAAATGGTATTTATATCACCAATATATTCACGTAATATAAACGGATACTATCAAACAAATTTGATTGGTTTATCATTATCACCATCTTGTAAACGTAAAATAAACGTATACCATTAACCAAATATAAATTGTATATATATCACCGTTATATAAACGTATTACAAACGCATTCAATCTACCGAAAATAATTGGTAAATATATCACCAATATATACACGTAATGTAAACGGATACCATCAACCAAAGATAAATTGTATATAAATCACCGTAATAAAAACGTATTACAAACGCATTCAATCTACCGAAAATAATTGGTAAATATATCACCAATATATACACGTAATGTAAACGGATACCATCAACCAAAGATAAATTGTATATAAATCACCGTAATAAAAACGTATTACAAACGCATTCAATCTACCGAAAATAATTGGTAAATATATCACCAATATATACACGTAATGTAAACGGATACCATCAACCAAAGATAAATTGTATATCAATCACCATAATATAAACGTATTATTAACGGCTTTTATTAACCGAAAATAAATGGTATCTTACTCACCAATATGTAAACGTAATATAAACGTACACAATCAACCGAATATAAATGGTATACAAAGCACCATCTTGTAAACGTAATATAAGCGGTTATCATCAACCAAAAATAAATGGTTTATAAATAACCTTAATATAAACGTATTTTTAACGCGCTCTCTGAACCGAAAATAAATGGTTTATAAATAACCAATATATAAACGTAATATCAACGCTCTACATCAACCAAACAGAAATGGTTTAAAAATCACTTATGTATAAACGTTTAAAAAAACGTAAGAAAAACACTGGCACCTTAAATAAACCATAGATCAACGTTGGATTGCTACCTGGGAAGGACCAAGGCTTAGCAACTAAATAAGTTTTAATTTTATAAAATGATGTAAATGTTATTTTTACCTTTTGAAAATTGCCGTATCGTGTAAAGCACAACATTTTTAACATGTTTTGAGTCGATTTATTTAAAATTGCCTAATTTGAAATTTAAAATTGCTTAATTTGAAATTTAAAATTGCTTAATCGGAAATTTAAAATTGCTTAATCGGAAATTTAAAATTGCTTAATCGGAAATTTAAAATTGCTTAATCGGAAATTTAAAATTGCTTAATCAGAAATTTAAAATTGCTTAATCGGAAATTTAAAATTGCTTAATCGGAAATTTAAAATTGCTTAATCGGAAATTTAAAATTGCTTAATCGGAAATTTAAAATTGCTTAATCGGAAATTTAAAATTGCTTAATCGGAAATTTAAAATTGCTTAATCGGAAATTTAAAATTGCTTAATCGGAAATTTAAAATTGCTTAATCGGAAATTTAAAATTGCTTAATCGGAAATTTTAAATTGCTTAATCGGAAATTTTAAATTGCTTAATCGGAAATTTTAAATTGCTTAATCGGAAATTTTAAATTGCTTAATCGGAAATTTAAAATTGCTTAATCGGAAATTTAAAATTGCTTAATCGGAAATTTAAAATTGCTTAATCAGAAATTTAAAATTGCTTGACAAAAATAACATTACCATTGAATTCGTCTTTATATGCAGAAAACCTCGAAAAAACCGGGTGAAATCTATTAGATTTCCACAACTCCAGACCAGAACTGGCTTAGGCCGAAGGGATAAATATGACGTCACTTAATTAACTTTCGTGGACAGTCTGAGAAACGGAAATATATTACAATAACCATTTTAAAATTTAACTAGGATTTCAATCGAATGGAAGTCGTCAAGATTTTTATTTTCTGGTGATCTAATCAACATACGTATGATTTTAAAGTTAGGCCTATAAATTAGAGCCATTTATACCAACTTGGATTATTATCGAATTTCATCAGAAAACGTAATGTCTTTTCTAATGGTCCCGCGGCGCTTGATAACTGAAATCGTCGTCGTCGTCGTTTCCTTCTTCCCACCGTTCACTGAATTCGAATTAATACAGACAAAGGTACTTTTGAAAAAATTTGATAAGACTTCGATCAAGTACAAGAGTATCTCTAGTTAAACACAGATATCAATAATGAAATGTTGATTAAGTATATGAAGTAATAGAAAGTAAGGTGCCTGAATGGGTTACAAAAGGGTGAAATCTTAAGCTTAGCCGAGCTTTACTAATTGCTTCAAAATGATAAACAAAAATTTTATTTCTTAAACAGTAGAATGATAAGGAATATCCATCGAATTCGAGTTAATAGAAAGTAAGGTGCCTGAATGGGTTACAAAAGGGTGAAATCATAAGCTTAGCCGAGCTTTATTAATTGCTTCAAAATGGTAAACAAAATTTTTTTTCTTAAACAGTAGAATGATAATGAATATCCATCGAATTCGAGTTAATAGAGAGACAGATGCCTGTATGGGTGACGAAAAGGGTAAAACATATAACTAGCGGAGCTTTATTAATTGGCTTTAAATTGATAAACAAAAATTGATTTTATTAAACAGTTGATAAGTTTTTTTTAATGACATTTTTTATCGTTAACAGAAAATTGCATTTATTGGGTTCTTTTACTAGGGTAGCCCTCTTCAGCCGTCTAATTTTGACTATTATGTCATATCATGAGTATCCCATTATATTCACCCTAATTCACCGTAATTAAAAAGTTGGCATGATTTTCTTATCATTTGATTTTTTAACTTTAATAATATATCTCTTCTCGGCCTATATAAATGAGATTTGCAGATTCAGTACCCACAGATGCACTGTACCAATGCGTGGTTTACGTTAGCGTTTAAAATTGTGGCGAGTCCTCTCGTTTGTGCAATGGTGACGTCTTCGATTGTTTAGGCAATCGTTTCTCACCTATATTTCGGTGATAAGAGACCTATTTCTCACGATCTTTTGGGTAGAGTACTCGAATAAACCGAGGCGATTGAATGTAAATCGCATTACCTAGAAATGTGGCCAATTTAATATATTAAGTCACTGTAAAAACATTTCACAATGAGAGTTCTAGGGATAAAATATCACTTGAGTTGGACTTCATATCCTGCCAAGTGCTCGATTACACATGAAATTTATAGTTTAACGTTCTCAATCTCTACTTTATTTTTTTAAAATACTTGAGTTTTGCGACTAGGATGTGCTTTAGATCCAATAGCTTCGCCATTACAACTACATAATAACGTAGCTATTAAGTAGTTGGCCAATTATTGAATTCTGTATCTAGAGCACGTCTAACTTAATTATAATAAAAAAATAAAGATTTAGAATGTTTAAAAGGATATTATACAAAAAAGAGGTTGCTTCGCACCCTTAAAAAACTCTTTATCTAACTCGAATCAAACCCGTGAAGGGACAGAAATTATTTGTTAGAGAAAGAGCAATTTCATATCTTTAAAATTATAGTTAGTAGATTTAGTCTACTACTTCAAAGATTTTATTACTATTATATATTTTCCAAAAAACGGATAAAGACGACCTAGTTAACCTTCCTCTCCCATTGATGTTTATTTTAAATTCTATCAGTATCACTAATAAAATTAGCTAAAGATGGAGTTCCTTTAATGTATATATATTTATCATTAGTCCTAGGTCGTCTTTATCCGTTTTTTGGAAAATATATAAAAACAGTGTCACCAATAAACTTGATCGTAACTTAAAATACCACCAAGAATATATAAAATTTCCACCAATATCATTAAAGGTATTTTATGCAACCATCATGAAATGAAATGTAGAAAATACCTTTAAAGGTACTTAAAAAACTTAGAGGTGTTTTTGAGTACCCAAAAAAGTAGCTTAAAATACAACGCATATCACAAATAACATAAATGGTATCTAAAAATACCACAATTTTCAACAATACCTTTTAAGGGATTTTTTGAAACAATCACTTAGGGAAAATCGTGAAAATACCTTACAAAGTACCAAAAAAAACCTTGAGGTATTTTTTAGTACCATCAAAATACCTTTATTTTTTACAGTGTAGTTGATAATGTTGTCAGAATAAGTCAGGTAACAGACAAGGTTGAACCCACAGATCCGTTAATGTTACCGTTCTCTTTTGGTTGGCATAGGGAAATAGTTTTCCGTCGTACTCAGACATCCCGGATTTGTGATGTTTATTATTATACCCCGGGCCCAGTGGTGGGGAAATTAAGATCATATAAGGATATTGAATTCTTTTTATCACAATATTCGCTTCAGGCTAAAAATTTGTCTCGTGTTAATTTCTCTATGAATCCATCACCTATAGCCTACCCTCCTTTAGAAACAGTTCGTCTTAATTAGAGCAAGAGTAGATATTACTACGGGTGCTTCTTTTGGTTTTTATTTTTTATTAGATGCAATGATTACCAAAGGATAAAATAGCTAATCGGCTCTCTCGTGTTCCGGTGAGTCAAAGGATAATCATAAATCACGATTGCGTAGTTCCACTCCCTCCGGAACCTGTTTCGGCGGAAGCAGCTCGCCAGTGGTTAATGCACCACACAGCAGAAGATTATGCGAGGTATGTCCGTAGGCATGGGTGTCACCCACTATTAGCTTCATATATGGTGCCACCGGCAGTCTCGTCAGATACAAGTACGGAAATTCCAGGACTTACTAGTCAAGACACAGTAATTTTATCGCGTAATATTAGCCAAGAGCCGGGGGCTGCTTCAGGCCGTTCTCTTTCGGAAGCTGCTTCCGAACTTCATAATATTGAATCGGACATTGTTTCCAGCGTTGCCGTTGTTGTGTCGGAGGTTGCTTCGGCCAGTAGTCCTACCGACCCAGATGTCACGTCTGAAACTGATAATCTCGAGCCCGAGGTTGCATTGGTAGATAACTCTTCCTTATTAGAGGTCCATTCAAGTGGCGCTTCGGCGTTGCCAGACCAGGATAACCCTTTTATACCTTATGTGGATGTATTTTTTTCACTCCGGTCGTCTCTCTCCAAACACCACGTTAATACTAGTTTTTATGAGTTCGTCTTGAACATTAGCGCGTTATTCCCTGGAAAGTTTGAAGCGGGAATTACTCACCTTGGTGTGGTTCCGGAAGAACTCTCCAAGGTTTGTTTGTTAAAACATGTAAAAATGGAGGGTATCTTTGTTATGGTAGGAATTCCCCCCATGTTTGTGCGTGCGTTCATCGAAAGTCATCTGGAAGATCAGGTTCGCCAGGCCTTGGCCTACCGGAATGTTTGCGGGGTTGGTGCGTTTGGACTTGATTATGTGAAGGCGTTGGTCTCGTGCCCGAAGGAAGTCCAACTGCAGGCTTTTTGCGCTCAAGTATGCCTCACTAGGAGTTTCGGCCAACCTATTTTTGTCAAATGCAGGGACGCGTACTCCGATTGCATAGCGATTCTTCGCCGGGAACTCCCATCAGACTATCCTGTGATATTAATGACTTTTACGGGTAGTCTCGTATTTACGCGTGAGTTTTTGGAACATTTTCGAATGTGTATTTTTCGTTTTCCTCGTTGGTGGGTGTTTTTAGTTTAACGGGTCCACGGGATTCCCTGGTGGAGATTCCCGGTTTTAAGTGGGTCTAGGCAGGTTGCGACGTCAGGGATTATTTATAAAACCTTACAGATAATGTCGGGGATCAGGGGTATGCCTTTTCCGGAATTCGCTAGAATGGTTCGGGAGAATACTTATCGCGTTCTTCGAATTTAAACTTTTTGTTAAACGCACATGTTTCAGGAATGATTGGGTGGTTTGTTTTTATTTTTCTCTCTGGTTACAGTATTACCTGTTTGGTTTTTTTTTTATTATTCTGGGTGACTATGTCATTGCGCTTCATTTTTTTGGGATTTTGGGGATTTTTTTTTTTCTGGTTCATTTTTTTTTCTCTTTTGGTGTTTTGTCGGGTGGCCTTCATTTAGGGTCTTTTCGTTTTTTTGGCCTTTTTTTTATTTTGTGTGTTTTCTCCACCGCCTGTGTTGTTCTTTGGAATCATTAAAGTGCTTTCTTTCTGGTCTGTGTTTTGCTTTTTGTATCTTTTTCCCTAGGGTCTTTCCTTTTTTACGGGGCGGGGTATTGTAACGGGGTGCTACTTACCTATAAATGGAAAGTCCCTAGGTTTTCTTTAACCTAGATTTCGTCATGGCTAAACATTAAATGAGCTTTACCCCTGCATCTCACTCTGGAGAAGACTTGGGTTAGAGGGCGCTACAGGCAACTGCTTAAATCATGTGATCAGACGCTAATCAGGAAGGATAATAAAGAAGACCGACCGTATTTGGGGGGGGGGGGGGTTGGTCGGAGGCTACGAACGAAGGATCTCCTGTTAATTATTTTATAAAACTTATTTTATTGTATATTTTAACTCAGGAGTAATTAAATAAATAAGTTATGTTATTCAGGTTAAACGGTGCCACTTTTATTTATAATTTTAGCCTATAGAAAGCCGGCCAGCTACAAGATATGTTACATTTAACTAACAAGAATTGTTAAAAATTGGAAAATGTCAAAAAGGGGGAGTGTAAGAATATATATGTATATTTTGTATCATGTTTTGACATCCTGTACTTTATACTCCTTGCTTTATATCTGTGGTCTGGCAACCCTGCTTTGGTTTTTTATTAGTCGTCTGCTAGTTGACCTGTGGCACTTTTTTTCTTATGATGTTACCCCACTTCTCATCTGGCTGGCATCGCGTTTAGTTCGATCAATATGTTTACTTTACATTAATAAATTAACGAGTTATTGGTTTAACTTAGTTTTTTATTTTATTCGCTTTTACACCTCTACACAACAATAACTTCTCTATCATTTAACGTTTTAACTTCATCTTCCATAGCCTTTATCCACTCTTTTCTCTCGATTGCAGCCAACGCCTCCTTATAATTCTTCGGAATAATAATCTCCGTGCAATGAGCTTCATATACCTCAGTGATATCTTCTTCTGTGATACCGGATATTAAGGTTGTTGCTGTATTTGCCTTTTGGAAAAATCAAAGGCATGACGGTTATATGAAATATTGTGCTCTATACAATATCCTTCAGCATCTGGATAGGGTCGTAGTAGTATATATCCGCAAGGCCCTTTGACTTGCCCTTTTTACGTATCATGACCTCTCTTCTCCAGCCAGGTGGTAGTGTATCTGTAACGCCAAAAATAGAGCCTCAGCTCAAAATCCATCTATCTTTAGTATTTCCTCCCTTTTAACATGTTATCTTCCCTTTACTTTTAAGTTTCTTTTATAATTTTCTTTCATCTCCCGATTTTCCGATTTTATGACCTATTTCGAGGAATTCAGTGCTACTGGCCAGGGCATGAAGCCCCTCGTCCGATCTCCTAACACGACCCCTCTTTGCTCCTCGGGTGGTTAACGACAATTTCGAGAAAGACCCTAGCTGTAAATAGTTTTGCCCTTTCTACTTATTATTAAATGAAAAGAAGAGTTTTGCCTTTGCCCATTGTAATTTTGTAAATGTATAGATTTATTAGTTTCCTATTCCTAACAAGCCAAATGTTATCTTGAACGCCATTATCGGGGACTCTCCTTCCCCGTACCTACCATACTTTTTGTAAGTTGTTTCGGTACGCGGGTGTCTTCTGAAGACGCCGCACTACAACAATAAAATCTTTCGTCCTAAAGCCCAGGCACTCTGGTGCAGATGGCTTCCTTAATTTGGATTGGCTCTACTAATTTTAACAAGGTTACGCGATTGGTGGAATTTGAATTTTACCCAACGGATTCTTTCCAAAAACCACGCATTCTTTGGCGACCAGAAAGTGGCGCGAAAAAGGGAGTCGACCACTGGGTTCGAGAGAATAAACAACTAATTCTAATCCTCGCCCGCGGAGGCCGCGCTCCGAAGATCATCGCGCGTTAAGATCAACTCGTAAAAAGTCGGTGGTATTCCAAACAACTGTATTACAATCTTACCCTCGGGAAAAATAAATAATCAGTATCTAACGAAGATTAAATAAATAATTAATCACGGAGAAGTGCGTTCGTTAAACGGTAACGGCTATCAAGTCGAATACCCACGGAAGTGCGTGACCGTCGAGATATCAAATGATTGCGCAAGTGTGAACTCCACGCTAGCACCCTTGCATCGCCATCACCTTAACGGACCGAACGAGTAAAACGAAGTTGCTCCATTTCCGTATTGTTATCATTTTGTTATTATTTTATTTGTTACATATTAGGTATCTTGTTTTCCCAGGGTTAACCCAGTCATATTCCCCTCGTACAAATCTGTTATAAATTATAATCTATCACTATTTAATATTGAATATCTGTTAATCATTAAACATTGGCAAAACTCATATTGTCCCTCTTTAACTTAAGCCTATATCCCTAGACTATTTAATTTAACTTTCAGCTCGCTACCCCCCAGTTGCAAGGGTCAGCGAGTCCCGGGCCAATAATGGCTTTAGTATAGTGTTTTAATTTAATTCTTGTTGTAGTCGATGATTTTTTCGCTACATATCCATAGTTAGCAGCTATGGTGTTTTGTGTATATTTTCTCGAAGATGATTGGTGGATTCTAGGCTACCGTTTTCCGCCTTTTCTTCATTTTGTTTAACTATGGGTTCCTGTGCATCTATAATTTCCACTTCCACTTCATTTTGTTTAGTTAATTGTCTCTGTTCAACTTCTTTATCTGTTGATTGACTCCGTTCAACTTCTTTAGCAGATGATTTATCCTGTTCTACATCTTCTTCGGTTATATGCCAAAAGAATGACTCGACTGGTTCTTTATTCGGTTGATGGACATATTCTACTCCCAATTTCTTTTCAATAAATGACACATGTTTGGTTTCTATAACCTTGCGATCGCGAGGAAACCAGATCCTGTAGCCCTTGGTATTTACTGCGTAGCCAATTAATACGCCTGTCTTGGCCCGGCATCGGAGTTTATTTCGCCGCTGTTGTTGAGGTATATATACAAAGGCCAAATAGCCAATCCTCATTAAATATTTTGCGCTTGGCTTCTTGTTTCGCCAGTATTCAAGTGGTACCTTGTTCTCTAACTTGGTGTGTCGTGAAATGTTCTTCAGATATACTGAAGTTAGGAATAACTCTGCCCATAAGTAATTAGGTAATTTCATTTCCTCCATAATAGTTCTAACGGTATTGAGTAAAGTTCTATTTATACGTTCTGCCACTCCATTCATGGCTGATGAGTAAACGTTGGTTCGCTCAAGACGAATTCCGGCATTACGACAGAATGTTGTGAAATAGCCGGCGCAGTACTCGAGCCCATTATCAGTCCTTATTGCTTTTATCATTTTTCCCGTTTGTGTCTCAACTTCGGCTTTGTAACGTTAGAAACAAGCAAAGGCTTCATTCTTTGACGCCATCGTCTACACCTTTGTATATCTGCTCCAATCGTCAATAAACGTAATATAATATTTGGCTCCCCCTAAAGAGACTATCGGAATGTATTAATTCCAAGATTTCTTGACTTATTATCATTTCCAGAGGCTTATATGACGCTCTTATGGCTTGGCCTAATTTACATGATACACAGGTTTCTAATTCGCCAGTTCGTATTTGTAATCCTTGAGCGTGCTATTAACAGCCATAAAATTCATGTCAGTTCCGCATATATGCCCCAAGCGACAGTGCCATAGTTCAAGATCATCTATCTTCGTTGTAACTACGTCGATAATATTCGAACTTACAACTGTTTTATATGCCAGGTTCGTTGGAGAGGTTCCCAAAATACTAGGTTGAATTGTATAAAAATGTTCTGGATCTAATTTAGCCTCAAAAATAAATTCACTTTGTGGGTTGTAAACTGTAAAACAGGATCGATGAATGGCACACTTATAACCAGCGTTATCTAATAATCTTGCAGAAATGAGATTTCGTAATAGTCCTGTGTGTGCATCACTCCCCTTAATAAGCATTCTGTTCCATTTATTTCTAATATTACGTTTCCAAAACCCTCAATTTTTGACTTGCCTTCTCCGACGATCGCTTCCGTTTCCATTGGTGTATAAGTATCAAAGGCTTCACGATTTATACAAAAGTGGTGTGTTGCTGCTGAATCTAAAAGCCACTCGTTAGATATTGTTGTTAAAGCTGACGTACAAAGTGCTGAAGCAAAGAAGGCTTCCTTTGGTTTCTTCGGTTGTTCTTTACTAGTTCCTTTCGTTTGAGCCTGCGGATTACTTCGACAGTCAGCTGCCCTGTGTCCCTATTTTTGACACTTAAAACATCGTCCTTGCATTTGTCCAGTCATTGTCTTATCGCTCGAATGTGGTTGATATTTTGGTTTATATTCTTTATTAATAAATTTCTTAACGGATACTGGTTTATTTCTATAATAGTTCACTTGTGTTGACTTTTTAACTTGAATTGCATTTTGTTCCATTTTCTCTCTCTGTTGCTCCAGACGCCCATACTCAGCAAGTAACTGCTTTTTAATATTCTCGGGCTTGAAGTCGTCATCACTCGCCAAATAAATCTGAGGGGCCACAATCTGATACGATTCTGGCAGCGATCCGATTAATTGATATGAAATATCCTTTGCAGGTACTGGCTCACCCGCTTCTTCTAATTTTTTCTTGATTCGTGATATACGGTCAAAGAATGCTTGTATATGTTCCCCAGGTTGAAAATCCGTTGAATAAAACTCTTCTTAACGTTGAAATGCGTGCACGGGATATTGGTTCGAAAGCTGAACTAAAGCCTACTACACATTACACCGTTTTGGGAGCGTGCGCGTCGTGGCGCACCGGGCCGTTTTGACGCCATCAACGTCGATGGTAGGTACGTCGCGCCCCGCAACGGGATGAGAGTTCACATTTTCGCGTCTGCTTTCTGCTCAAAAATGGATTCGGATTCTGAAAACGACGACTTGGCTCTTGCCATAATTTTAACTAGAAGAGGCAGAAAGCGCAAAAATAGGAATGTGTGGCTTCATCCATACTTAACAAGGCGAAAAAGGCTTTCGGAATTTAATAATTTACTGATTGAATTTAGAATAGAAAATCAAGATTTTTATTTCCAATATTTTCGTATGTATCCCGCCACAATGGATCATCTGCTAAGTCTAGTGGGCCCTAAGCTCAAGAAAATTCATACTCAATTTCGTGAACCTATTTCTGAAAAAGAGCGTCTAGCAATAACGTTAAGGTGAGCCAAAATATATTGTATACTTATATAATTCAAAAGATCCATCATAACAAAGTTTGATTAATGTTTGAAATAGATATTTGGCTACCGGAGATAGCATGCAGACTGTATCATTCAATATGAGAGTCGGAAGATCCACTACTTCACAAATTATCAGAGAAACATGCAGGGCTCTATGGGATGCGCTACAGCGCGAATATCTCCCTCAACCATCTCTTGCCAAGTTTTCTTCAATTAGTAAACACTTTTGGCACAAGTGGCAGTATCCAAATTGTTTGGGTGCCATCGACGGTAAACACATTCGAATTCAGGTAATCTTTATAGCACTATCTTTACACTAGATTCTTTGAAACCATTTTTAATCGTTTTCAAAAGGTGTGAAAGTAAAACCTCTTGGTCAAAAAATGGAATAAGTCGCTTGAAAAGTAGATCTGAACATTGTAAACGGGTTGAAAAAGGTTTCATGGAGCTTATATCTAGCCTTCACTAATATACAATCGAGTTTTGAGTGTTAGTTCCATCTTAAACAAGCAACACTTAAAAAGATTAATTTGAGATTGTTTTTCAGGCCCCCCACAACTCTGGCAGTGATTTTTTCAATTACAAAAAGTACTTCAGCATAGTTCTGTTGGCTACTTCTGACGCTCAATACAGACTAGTCACTGTGGATATTGGCGATAGCGGACACCATAGTGATTCAGGAATATTAACAAATTCTACGTTTTGGAAAGCCCTGACAGCTAACAAAGTAGAGATTCCTTCACCCGCACCTTTACCTGGAACAAACGAAGTCATACCTCATATGCTCATAGGAGATGGTGGCTTTCCACTCAACAATTATAATATATTATATAATTAGTATATGTTATTGTACAATAATTATCAATCATAATTCTATAGTTTTTTGATGCGTCCTTATAACCGCCCAAATTTACCAAAAGAGCAAAAGATTTTCAATTATAGATTATCACGGGCAAGGCGAATAGTGGAGAACACGTTTGGAATTTTAGCAGCAAGGTGTGGAATAAATAATATTTGTACATTATAAACATTTTTAAACCACGTATAATTAATCCTTTAGGTGGAGAATCCTTCTTCGACCCATTATTGCGTCGGAAGAAACCACATTGGAAGTAGTGAAAGCCATATGTGTTCTCCATAACTACCTCAGGGAAATTGTTTTAAACAAAGAGTCTAAATGTGAAAATAAATACTGCCCCCCTAATTTTGTAGATAGGGAACATCAAGATGGAAAAATCATTCCTGGGGAATGGAGACTGGAGACTTGTGTAGATAACGTAGCTAACATGACAAAATTAGGTCGTCAGAGTGCTAGAAATTATACCAGGCAAAGCGAACAAATTCGTGTGAAACTAACGAACTTTTTCAATTCTGAAATTGGTAGTGTATATTGGCAAGATTTTCAAATATGAAGTTCGAAAAATTTTATTAACAATAAAATGAATTAACAATAAAATGAAGATGATGTGATGTGAAAGTATGCATTAAAATTGACAAATAATTTCATTCAGAACCATATTCTAGTTCAAACAAAATGTCTTAAATTTTTTTTCGAGCTAAACCCTGTTTTTTCGGTTCCAACGCCTTTATTCGAGAAACCAATGACATGCAATATAGCCCAACTGATGACTGGGTTTTATATTCGCCTGGATTTTTTTTCTGTCCGCAATATTCTTTAGAATTTCCAGTTCTAAATCTTCCTTTTTTCTTTTTGTATTTGGTTGCCTCTTAACTGGTCTGCTTTCATCCAACGAGCTTTCATCTCTGAAATTATTTCAGTTTTATTGAATGCGAAAAGTGGCTATTACAATCCACAAGGCTTTTAGAGGAAGCAGATAAAGAAAAAGAATTTAGTTTAGTTAGCAAGTATCATAGATGTCACAAGCAATCAAGCATAAGTTTTTTGTGTTTAATCTTTTTTCCATAATATTCCTAACAGATAATTATTAATTAGTTAAATTCCTCTAAAATCCTTGCTATAATTATAGAAATATAAGCAATAAATTACTTAAATCCAGAAGATTGACCATCATTAAACGCTTCACCATCACAGCTAAGTTCTAGATCTGGTGGGATTATAAATCCTGAAGCCCCAGATGTTTCATTGTCAGTTACATCACCTCCACCTTCAGATAGTTCCGAATGCGTGTTTTCATCAGTTGAATCGTCTCGGTAGTTGGAAATGGTACTAGAAAAGTGAAAAGAAAGTTAACATACTTTTCGAGAATTTCTGAAGCCAGTTTATAACCTTTTGTGCTTTATATGATCATTCAAGAAGCTCAACTGGGAATACAAGGACCATTTTTGCGAGGCAATAGCCTCTGACCCTGTAGGCAAATTTGCCATCTTCTTTTCCCTTGTGTAACGATCTCTTATCGTTTTCCACCTTTTTTTGACTCGGCCTCTACGGGAATAAAATTTGTATTTTAACTTGATTAAGAATTAGGTTATATTGAAAGAAAACCTTGGTTATTTCTTGAATGTGTGTACCGTATAATTCCCTTTATTTGCACAATATTTAGGAATAGTCAAGGCTTCGCAAAATAAGCTCTCTTGTATGAGTTTATACTAAAAATAAAAGATAACTAACCTGTTGATAACAGCTCCATGGAAATATCTCTCCATAATCCTTCTTTCTTTTTAAAATCTTTGAAATCTGCTCTACGCAAATCGTAAATTTGGGGCCTTCTTCTAACGGCTTCAATGAGTCTTTCGTCAAAATCCGCCATTTCAATTTCAGTCTAGTGTAGTCGGGATTTTTTTACGAAGCGAAGAAAAAAAAAAACGACACGCACGCCGCCAAAGCTCGGAATTCGAAGCTTTGGCGTTTCGCGACGTTTCCTTCGCGCCGAGGTGACGGCGTAGCATTTTGAGAGCGTTTTGACGGCGTTTGGAAAACGTTGCGCCGCGCCACGACGCGCACGCTCCCAAAACGGTGTAATGTGTAGTAGGCTTAAGAATCAGCCAGCGGCGGACTCGGCGGAGGCGCGCCAAAAATATTAGATATCGGCGGCCAAGGTTACTAAAAAATCCGCTACATATTGCGGCGCTCGCGAGAGACAAACGCTATCGACCGTAATAGCGAAAAGAGAGGAAGCCAGACTGAAAGAGAAAAGAGGATGACAAAATTTACTCTCTAGTTTTTTCACTGGTGACTCTTCGGGAGCGAACACTACCTTGGAGTTTAGTAGGAAAAGAGTACTTTTTCGGTTTCAGACTTAGTGGCCCGGAGGAAATTCTACCGATGCCTAGCTAAATACCGCCCGCCTACCCTTAATTAACTAGTGTATTTTTAGAGCCAATAAGTAAGCTTTCCCCGTTGACGTCAGATCTTTTCGCCACGTGTTGCATGTAAACAAAAGTTCCCTATGTGAGAGTATCGCTTTCTTTTGAATATAAATAAATAACCGCTCGTCAGATTTGTATAAAATTTTATACACATATTATTTTAACGAAACAGTTTCTAAATATAAATTAATTAGCCCAAGTGTGGAAATCCCATTACTAACACTTTAACCAAACGTATATTTTGCATCCAA
Organism: Odiellus spinosus; assembly: GCA_963920705.1. Taxonomy (NCBI): domain Eukaryota; kingdom Metazoa; phylum Arthropoda; class Arachnida; order Opiliones; family Phalangiidae; genus Odiellus; species Odiellus spinosus. The sequence goes on along the minus strand of CAWUCO010000284.1, from coordinate 384,564 downwards.
AAATGAATGTTATATGTTAAGTAGTGAGCCTATCATGTTTAGCTTCAAATTTTTCGCCAAAATTATCCCATTTTAAATGTTAGATATTGATTCTAGCCTATTTAATTTGCATATTGTAATAAACATTTAAGGTTATTTAGTAAGTTACTTGTATCTATGTAACGAGTTATATTATTTATTATGTTACGGGTATATTACGCTATAGCACTATCCTTTTATGCTAAAAACGGTTATTTAGATTTAAATTACAAATGATAAACTTAGAAAGACCGATAAAAAGTAATTTAATCATAAAACAAAAGATAAATTTACAAAAACAATTCGCTATACGCAAGTAGGGACGAGTACGCGTCTTGAGCCTGTTTCCTATTAGCGCCGCATACGCTCTTGAGCCAATCCACGAATAATTGACGGTTCTTTTTTAAGACGAGAAATTGGCCAAAAACCACATACGCCTGAATGTTAATGGAAAAGTGTTATCGATGTTCAGTAATAAAATTTCTAACTCTACCTTGTCAAAATTAGAGTGCTCCAACCGCTTTCCGAGAACTGGACCTACACCAGGCAGTTCCCTCGCAGATTTTTCACCCATTGGCTGGGAAATAAATTTTTCGTTCTTCTTTGATGTCGACGACATGTTTGAAAAGCGAGACTTACGAATCTCTATTTGAGTTTCTAGATTAAGAAATTTTTACGTGATTTTTAGGTGTATACGCCAGCGAGTGTTAGAAAGAACGGTTTGTCCATAAGAATCCCGGGCAACATTTCGAAGGGAATCGTCCATAAGAATCCCGGGCAACATTTCGAAGGGAATCGTCCATAAGAATCCCGGGCAACATTTCGAAGGGAATCGTCCATAAGAATCCCGGGCAACATTTCGAAGGGAATCGTCCATAAGAATCCCGGGCAACATTTCGAAGGGAATCATCAGGCAAGATATCGAATGGTGACACTCGTTTCTGGATCCGAGGCGCGGAAGTGGTTCCATTTGAAAATTTTGGGACTTTTTCATATATTTTCAGAATTAGAATTTTTGTGACATTTTTCGAAATTACGTTTTCGTTAAGAGTTTGTAGTCCAATTCTGAGTTTGAGAAGTTAATTTAGTACGAAGTTCTCAAAACCTTATTTCCCGGAGCCTAAAAGGAAACATTCCCTTAACAACGGTCTAATTAATTACGCTAGTTATCGTGTTTGGATCTTCTCCGAGTCTTTTCCTTAATCTACAAAATTAACCTTTCCATCTTTAAATCGACACAAACAAAGTTAGGTTAGACATTTTTAAATGAAAGTATTCAGAATTAGAAGCGTTCAGAATTAGGCAACCCTACCATACTACGAAATGCACTATAAAACAATGTACATTTCTCAAAATTTACGAGTCAAATAGTATTTTTGGAAAAACAGTTAATGGTAAGATATTTAAATATCACTTTCCTTGTTTCTTCACCAATTAATCTAAACTTTATCCAGTTTATATTATTTGGTAATATTTAAAGAGTCCATCGGTAGGCATAGCCCTTAATTTGTTGTTAACATATATCGATTTTTCATCAGGGAAAATTTTGAGTTAACTTAGGCTTATGCCTCATGTAAATTTGACGTTACTTACTTACCTACATTTTAATTTAACTCAATTTTATATAAAAATTCAATACTACCAAAAATAAAAGTTTACTTACCTCTTCCTTATGTTATTCACCTTGTGGTAAGTAATACAATGTAAATGAAGGTACTTTTCTCCAAATTAACGAACCTAATATTAGTTTTAGAAGAAACAGCAAATTAAAATATCACGTCATTTACTTACGTTGTTTCTACACCAAATAATCTAAACTTTATAAAGTTTATATATTTAATTTGCTAAAATTTAAAGATTCTATTTGTAGGCATAGCCCATAATTTGTTGGTAACATATATCGATTTTTCTCCAGGGAAAATTTTAGACTTATCAATAAACGCCATTTCTTTAGTATTTATATTGGTTTTGGCATGGCTAAAATTTGCGCCAGGTTTGAAGGGAAAAAAAATTTGCGTCAATTAGGGTTATGGCAAACTTGCGACAAGTTTGCAGGGAAAAAAAAATTTGCGTCAATTAGGGTTATGGCAAACTTGCGACAAGTTTGCAGGGAAAAAAAATTTGCGTCAAATAGGGTCCAGGGCAAACTTGCGACAAGTTTGCCAAAATGGTTTGCCAATAAAATATGCGGCAATTAGGCCCACCCCTTGTAAATATGACGTTACTTACTTACCTACATGTTTATTAAACTGAATTTTATATAAAAATTCAATTCTACCAAAAACAAAAGTTTACTTACCTCTTCCTTATGTTATTCACCTTATGGTAAGTAATACAATGTAAACGAAGGTATTTTTTCCAAATTTACGAAACTAATATTAGTTTTAGAAGAAACAGTAAATTAAAATATCACGTCATTTACTTACGTTGTTTCTACACCAAATAATCTAAACTTTATAAAGTTTATATATTTAATTTGGTAATATTTGAAGATTCTATCTGTAGGCATTAACTGAATTTTATATAAAATTCAATTGTTATTAATCTTCTGATAGAAATTTCAATCTAAAGGAATTTCCGTTTCTCGTAACAGAGTTTTGGTAGTAAAAGAAAACCTAAACATAAAACTAACGGGACCTTATTGTTATCGGTCTCTTTTTTAATAATACATCTGTGGCCTAGTTTCAAGGTAAGTAAGAAATTGTTTACTTCAGAGAAAACGACATGATATTTAAGAGCAAACTTTATTTTAAACGAGACGTTTCGAGCCAAGGCCCTTCTTTAGTCGTTCGTTAGATTTACTTTGATTTAAAAGTTAGAATTTATTTCGAATTTTTAAATCATAGTAAATCTAACGAACGACTGAAGAAGGGCCTTGGCTCGAAACGTCTAGTTTAAAATAAAGTATATTCTTAAATACCACATCGTTTTTTCATTTCATACGACCCCTTATAACTTTATAAGGTATGTGTAAACGGGGAAATTGGTCATTTTGGTGTTTGTCTTTGAAAATCATTGATTTTCAAGGCGGTAATTTTACAGGAAATTTATTTTGAAAACCCAACAAATCAATGTAAATGTCCCCTAACTTACCTACCTTGTAAATACTTTTATTTATTGCATACGACACTTTATAAGGTATGTGCAAACGGGCAAATTGGTCATTTTGGTGTTTGTCTTTGATGTGACTAGTCGCATAAAAATATCATTGATTTTCAAGGGCTTAGTTTTACAGGAAATGGATGACTCCTATCTTACGCTGGAGGTGTTGAAGGATTATCTGGAAAAATGCCCGGAGGGGCCCACTTCAAAATACTTTCCAAGAAATACTGTTGTGGACTCTTTGGTAGAACTTGTGTATGGCAACACGTCGTCTATAAAAAATTTATTCTTGGAAGATAGTGAAAGGGGTAAATGCTTTAAAGAATTAGTAAAAATGAAGGTTCTCTCTTGGAGGATGGTTCTAAAGAACGCCATGAAAATTTCTTCGTCTGAATGTAATGAAAACACGTAAGTAAACTAATAATTTTAAAAATATTGGCATTTATTGCAATTTATTTTTTAAAATAGAGGAACTTCACAAAAAACACTTAGTGATTTTGGTATGAAGTTCACAAAAGAATTTGCTATTCAACGAAAGTCGTCAAATGATGGTATCATTCCTCATACGCCTTTCGTGGGCGTAATATGCACGCTTATTGTGAAATTAGTCGGTAAATAATTTGTACCAAATTTTTAGCGATCTATTTTACAAAACAAAATTGTTAACTTTTTAGAGGGTGTATTTGGGACTGATAATCCTGCTATTATAACCGCTATCCCTATGTTGAAACTTCAGATCTAGAGATTATTATACAAAAAAGAGGTTGCTTCGCACCCTTAAAAAAACTCTTTATCTAACTCGAATCAAACCCGTGAAGGGACAGAAATTATTTGTTAGAGAAAGAGCAATTTCATATCTTTAAAATTATAGTTAGTAGATTTAGTCTACTACTTCAAAGATTTTATTACTATTATATATTTTCCAAAAAACGGACAAAGACGACCTAGGACTAATGATAAATATATATACATTAAAGGAACTCCATCTTTAGCTAATTTTATTAGTGATACTGATAGAATTTAAAATAAACATCAATGGGAGAGGATGGTTAACTAGGTCGTCTTTATCCGTTTTTTGGAAAATATATAATAGTAATAAAATCTTTGAAGTAGTAGACTAAATCTACTAACTATAATTTTAAAGATATGAAATTGCTCTTTCTCTAACAAATAATTTCTGTCCCTTCACGGGTTTGATTCGAGTTAGATAAAGAGTTTTTTTAAGGGTGCGAAGCAACCTCTTTTTTGTATAATTTCTGTCCTTTTTTCTCCAAAAATATACACCTTTTCCACATTTCACTATTTTGCTTTATAGGTTTATTGAACTTTAATTCTTACTAATGCTGAATAAAAATTAAAGCGTTTAATTGATTTTTCAATCTATTCGTAATTGAGACCCTGGTACAAATCTCGAAAGGCAGAGATTAACTAACCTAACCTTACCTAAGTTGTAAAACAGGGATGGGCTAGTTCAATTGATTAACTAACCTAAACTAATCTTACCTAAAATACTACAAGAGGAACGGGTTAGCCCGAGTTATAGGGATTACCTAGTTGGAGGGATGGGCTATTTCCAGTGTTTAATTAACCTAATTTAACCTTAAAGATTACTTGATGGAATGGGTAACCCGAGGGATTAACTAGTTGGAACGATGGGCTAATTCGAGGAATTAACTAACCTAACCTAGCCTTACCTAAAATATTACAAATAGCCCGAGCTAAGGATTAACTAGTTGGAAGGATTGGCTAATTAGAGGGATTAACTAACCTAACCTCACCTTAAAGATTACCAGATGGACGGGGGAGGTCGAGGGATTAACTAACCTAGCCTTACCTAAAATATTACAAGAGGGACGGGCTAGACCGAGCTAGAGATTAAATTTATAATATTGAATCGCATCGACAAAAAATGAGCATGGAAAGCGAAACAATTCTTTAAAGCAGCATGAGAACATAATTCTGGAGACCAGAAGTATGTGGCCGTTTATTTAACTCGCCGACATCAATTTCCGTTTCGTATATCCTATTTAAAATTCTAAATCTTTATTTTTTATTATAATTGAGTTAGACGTGATTTAGACACAGACTTCAATAATTGGTCAACTACTTAATAGCAACGTTATTACGTAGTTGTAATGACGAAGCTATTGGATCTAAAGCACATCCTAGTCGCAAAACTCAAGTATTTTAAAAAATAAAGTAGAGATTGAAAACGTTAAACTATAAATTTCATGTGTAATCGAGCACTTGGCAGGATATGAAGTCCAACTCGAGTGATATTTAATCCCTAGAACTCTCATTGTGAAATGTTTTTACAGTGACTTACTATATTATATTGGCCACATTTCTAGGTAAGGCGATTTACATTCAATCGCTTCGGTTTATTCGAGTACTCTACCCAAAAGATCGTGAGAAATGAGTCTCTTATCACCGAAATATAGGTGAGAAACGATTGCCTAAACAATCGAAGACGTCACCATTGCACAAACGAGAGGGCTCGCCACAATTTTAAACGCTTACGTAAACCACGCATTGGTACAGTGCATCTGTGAGTACTGAATATGCAAATCTCGTTTATATAGGCCGAGAAGAGATATATTATTAAAGTTAAAAAATCAAATGATAAGAAAATCATTCCAACTTTTTAATTACGGTGAATTAGGGTGAATATAATGGGATACTCATGATATGACATAATAGTCAAAATTAGACGGCTGAAGAGGGCTACCCTAGTAAAAGAACCCAATAAATGCAATTTTCCGTTAACGATAAAAAATGCCATTAAAAAAAACTTATCAACTGTTTAATAAAATCAATTTTTGTTTATCAATTTAAAGCCAATTAATAAAGCTCGGCTAGTTATATGTTTTACCCTTTTCGTCACCCATACAGGCATCTGTCTCTCTATTAACTCGAATTCGATGGATATTCATTATCATTCTACTGTTTAAGAAATAAAATTTTGTTTACCATTTTGAAGCAATTAATAAAGCTCGGCTAAGCTTATGATTTCACGCTTTTGTAACCCATTCAGGCGCCTTACTTTCTATTAACTCGAATTCGATGGATATTCCTTATCATTCTACTGTTTAAGAAATAAAATTTTTGTTTATTCATTTTGAAGCAATTAGTAAAGCTCGGCTAAGCTTAAGATTTCACCCTTTTGTAACCCATTCAGGCACCTTACTTTTCTATTACTTCGTATACTTAATCAACATTTCATTATTGAAATCTGTGTTTAACTAGAGATACTCTTGTACCTGATCGAAGTCTTATCAAATTTTTTCAAAAGTACCTTTGTCTGTATTAATTCGAATTCAGTGGACGGTGGGAAGAGGGAAACGACGACGACGACGACGACGACGACGCTTTCAGTTATCAAGCGCCTCGGGTCCATTGGAAAAGACATTACGGTTTCTGATGAAATTCGAGTTCAGATAAAGGGATAAACACGAACGTGTTTATCCTAATAAACACGAACGTGTTTATCCTAATTACTCCTGTATAATTTGTCTTATCGGAAATAGTTTTGATCTAAAAATATCTAATTTGCCTTGTATAAAAAATTCAATTGTAGGCTAAACCGACGTTTTATCAAGAGTTGAATTTTTTTAATTTGAGAGTTGTGTTCTAGTTCTCGTGGCGATAGGTTCTACTGTAATTGATTAGAATTTGTTACTTTTACCTTTTATGTTGTAATAAATTTAAATTAAGTTTATCTTGACTGCTCTTTGATTCCGCTCTACAAAGATTAATATTCTTCAAAATTCTCGAAATATTTAATGGTGCCGAAACCCGAGAGTGGATGATAAGACAAGTATTTAACCATAGACGTCGTAACTATCAACGAGACTTGTCGTCGGAAGACAAGAAACAACAGCGAATTAGTCATGAACTCCCTAGAACAATTACTGTTGAAACGTAACCGTATTCGAATCAAAGCAAAGACGTTCATGAGCCAGCTCAATAAAGATTTCGCACTTGATGATGTGAATACAAATATTCAGAATCTGGAGGAAATCAAAAGTCAATTACAATCGAAGCAAGAGCTGTTGTCACAACTCAACTCCGCAATCGAAAAGGAAATCACAGACAAGGCCAGTTATGAATTAGAAATCGACGAGGGCGAACAATGGTCCGAAATGTTTATCAAGTATATCTCCAGAGCAACGACTTACCTTAAGAACTTAAGAAGAACACCCGAAGTTATTAATCGACCTACAACATTAACTGAGTCAGTAGATACTCGAATCAACGTCAAATTAGCACGATTAACCATCGACAAGTACTCTGGTGACCCAAGTACTTGGCAAGACTTTTGGGCTCAGTTTAACGTAGCAATACATAAAAAAGAAAACCTGGAGGGTGCTGATAAATTTTCGTACCTGAAGTCATATTTGGAGGGAAACGCCCTGAGTTCCGTGTCTGGATTATCACTTACTGGTGAAAATTATATGAAGGCCATAAAGATCTTAACAGATCGGTTTGGTAGGAAGGATCTTATAATCAATTCACACATGACCAAGCTGCTGAATTTGCCGTTCGTTAAGGAAATCGATGACATCATAGCGTTGCGTCAACTTTATGATACCTGCGAAATTCAGATGAGAAGTCTTGACTCACTCAACGTTCACTCGAGTTCTTATGGTTCTCTACTCTGTCAAGTACTCATGCAACGATTACCCAAGGAATTAACGATAGCGTTTGCCAGAACCTGTGAAACCGATTCTGATGGAATGTTGAGAAGCTACTGAAAGCTCTTCGGACGGAACTAGAAAGTAGAGAACGAGCAGACGCAAGACATAAGCTACGTCGAAAGAAAAGAAATCCTTAAGAATTTGGGACGTTGCTTTGCCTGTACGAAAGAGGGACATATGGCAAATGGACTCTAGGAGTAAACAACGACTTAAATGCGCAGTCTGTTCGAGATGACACGATATAGTTGTCTGCGATCAGAAGTACCCTGAAAAGAAGACCGTTCAAGTTGTTCAGGCAACCACCGTCGCTAGCGAACCTAAAGAAGATACTTCAAGGAACTGTTCTACTATATATCTTCAAACGGCCAATGTCCTAGCAATATCACAAGCCTCGAAGCAACTTACACGCTGCCTGTTGGACACTGGTTCTCAGCGAACGTTCATCAGAGAAGATCTTTCGAGAGAACTTAATTTACCAATCCTTGGAGTAGAGAAATTTAGTATACATACGTTTGAAGGTGGATCTCCGAAACAAGCCGAAAGGAAAAGAGTAAAATTAACTCTTCGGAACTTAAATGGAACTGAGGAAATAAGTATTCAAGCGCTAGGGACACCAACAGCGATTACATCTGCGTCAATACTAAGTCCCAGTGAAGACATTCGCAAGAAAATGAAAAAAGGGAAGATACTAGCGGATGGAGTTTTTTCTAATGGACGTACTGAAGATCTCTCTATTTTAATCGGTTCCGACTACTATTGGAAGATTGTCAAATTCAATATCGAGAGACTAACGGAGAACTTGGTAGCTGTCGATACGATTTTCGGCTGGACCATTCATGGACCTTCATCTATATCGACACTTAATGTTGGAATTACTTCTTCGCTGGTCACGAACATTACTATTGAAAAGGTGAATGAAGAATCCTCATTGAGTAACCAGTTAAAAGCCTTCTGGGAGTTGGATTCTATTGGAGTCATCGAGCAACAAGAAAATAGTCACTTAGATCAAGGAATACTCGAATCGTTCGAATCTACAATCAAAATGGAAGAAGGAAGATATGAAGTTCGCTTGCCTTGGAAAGTCAGTCAAGATCTTCTATCGAACAATTTCATCGCTGCAAAACGAAGATTTCAATTACTAGTCAACAAGTTTAAAGCCGACCCGGAGTTATTTGTTCAATATTCAAAAGTAATACAAGATTATTTCTCACGTGGAATCATCGAAAAGGTCGATGAAAATACTACAACCAGCCAAGCAAAATTTTATCTTCCACATCGAGCTGTCATTCGTGAAGATCGAACGTCAACAAAACTTAGAATTGTATTCGACGCATCCTCACATGAAAAAGGATTTCCATCGTTGAATGAATGCTTGCATCAAGGCCCGAATCTTAATCCAGACCTTCTCGCGATATTATTACGATTCCGAAAATACATTATTGGATTTATGGCCGATATTGAGAAGGCATTTCTTCAAGTCGGGTTGTCACCAGAAGATCGAGACGTCACCAGGTTTTAATGGATCAAAGACGGCTTAGAAAATCATCATGACGATGGAATTGTAACCTTTAGGATGACAAGAGTTTTGTTTGGAGTGTCTTCGAGTCCGTTCTTGTTGGCAGCGACTATTAATTATCATTTATCGAAATACCACCAAAAGAATCCTGAACTCGTTCAGCTCATAAAGAAAAGCCTATATGTTGACGACTTGATCGCAAGAGGCAACGATGTCAAAGAAGCCGGCGAGACTTCAATAAATACGAGATGGATATTCGATGAGGCGGGTATGCCTTTACGAAAATGGAAATCGAATTCCAAGGACTTACAAGAATACTGGAAGGCCGAAGAAATCGAGGACATTACGGACGGTTCAAATACCCCATCAGAGTCAACTTTATTGAAAGTTCTTGGAATAGGTTGGATAACCAAAACAGACCAACTTCAGCTCGACGTTACATCATTAAACCAGTTCTTAACAAACACTCACGGAAAAACTAAACGTTACATTCTTCAAGCCTCGTCTCGGTTGTTTGACACATAGATAGTAATCTTATAGCCTCGAAGAATAGAGTTACACCATTGAAAAACTTACCCTGCCACGTCTGGAGCTAATGGCAGCTTTAATTGGCGCTCGACTTACCAAGTTTATCTTACGAGATTTCGAAGAGGAGCAACCGAAGGTGTACTATTGGACTGACTCGATGGACATATATCATTGGATTCGAAGCCAGTCGAAGACTTGGAAACCTTTCGTCGCGAATCGAGTCGCAGAAATCCAAGTTTTAACAGAACCAGAAGATTGGCATCACGTCACTGGAAAAGAAAATCCAGCAGATCTTCTAACTAGAGGAGTTCATATAACAAACTTGATCAATAACAAAAAATGGTGGAAAGGGCCTCAATTCCTTTCAGAATCCGTGGAAAACTGGACTAACTGGCCACCGAAGACTAACCTGGAAAAATCGCCGAAATCCGTAGAAGAAGAAATGAGATCAGTATTTGTTCAACAAACTACTTGCGCTATCCAAGATAATATTCAACCGCTTCTAGACGTATCCAAGTATAGCCAACTTATACGAGTATTGAGAATTACAGCTTGGTTACAAAGATATCTCAACAACCTGAAAAATAAAATCAATAAAATTTGATAAGAATAAAAAGAAAGTGCAGTGAATCCTTGTAGAAATTTATTAATAAAGAAGGACGAAAGGCTCACTGAAGAGCTTACCACTTTAGAAATAAACGATGCCGAACTTTATTGGATCAAGATAGCTCAAGCAGAAGTTTTCAAGGAAGAAATCTACGTCTTAAAACTTGGAAAGACTCTCGAAAATGATTCGAAATTAAAGGAACTCAATCCATTTCTTGACGCAAATCAAACCCTTCGGGTATTAGGAAGACTTCAACAAGCTGAGTTCAGTTATGGAACACGTCATCCGATTATATTACCAGAGAATCACCATCTAACGTAGTTAATAGTAGAGACACATCACGACAAAGTTTTCCACATGGGGTAACAACAACTCTTTCAAGAATAAGAGAAACTTTTTGGATACCTAGAGGACGGCAGATAGTCAAACGCTTAATCTCTAAATGTCTACTTTGTAGAAAGTTGATAGTTAAACCAAAAGCTCAAGATATGGCTCCCTTACCCCGTGAACGAATTCACCAGTCGTTACCGTTTCATGTTTCCGGCGTGGATTTTGCTGGTCCATTGATCGTTAAGCAAACCGATAAAAACAATCCGAATATTAGAACAACGAAGGTGTATATTGCACTTTTTACTTGCGCCATAACAAGAGCAATTCAGCTTGAATTAGTAAGCAATATGTCCACCGAAAGATTCATCTTGTCACTGAAACGATTCATAGCAAGACGAGGAATCTGCAAGATAGTATTTTCAGACAACGCGAAGACATTTAAGAAAACAAAAAATGAGCTAGAGAAACTGTGGAAAAATCTTTGGACTCCGGCACTTAAAGACTACCTGACCTGCGACAAGATCATCTGGAAGTTTAACGTCGAACGAGCGCCCTGGTGGGGCGGATTCTTTGAGAGACTCGTCCGAACGGTAAAAGATAGTCTTAAGAAATCACTTGGCCGATCATTACTAAACTATGAGGAAATGGAAAATACTTTGATCGAAATAGAATCTATGGTGAACTCAAGACCGATAACCTATCTCACCAGCGATACAGACGAACCATCACCATTGACGCCATCTAATTTCCTCATAGGTACAAGACCAAACAATTTACCACAAAAGGGAAAAGACTGTAATGATCAACCGGCGAATACTCGAAACTCATTGCTCGCAAGATGGACATATCGAGAACGGTTACTGAATCAATTCTGGAACCGATGGACAAAAGAATATTTACTACAGCTACGATCTGCGCATCAGTCCAAAATTTTAGGCGGTTCACGAGTTTCTACGGAATTGAAACCAAATGATGTCGTCCTGATCAAAGAAGACAAATTACCAAGTCACCTTTGGAAGATGGGTAAAATTGAAGAGGTTTACTCAGGAAGAGATGGAAAAATTAGATCCTGTCTTGTCCGTACGTCTACGTCAGCACTTAGAAGACCGGTCCAACTCTTGTACAATTTAGAACTTAACGATATGTAATGGTAGTAATGTCACTCCCATTGGGTGGGAGGATGTTGAAACTTCAGATCTAGGGATTATTACTCCTGTATAATTTGTCTTATCAAAAATAGTTTTGATCTAAAAATATCTAATTTGCCTTGTATAAAAAATTCAATTGTAGGCTAAACCGACGTTTTATCAAGAGTTGAATTTTTTTAATTTGAGAGTTGTGTTCTAGTTCTCGTGGCGATAGGTTCTACTGTAATTGATTAGAATTTATTACTTTTACCTTTTATGTTGTAATAAATTTAAATTAAATTTATCTTGACTGCTCTTTGATTCCGCTCTACAAAGATTAATATTCTTCAAAATTCTCGAAATATTTCACCCTACTCTCGTAATTCAAAATCACTTACGTCTCTGCAAATCGAATTATATTTGGAGTAAGAAACTATGCCTTCAACCAGAGTATTGGCAGCATTATCCGCATTGCGGGGACGCTTCTAATCTACGCATTGATTTAACCCTCCCTGGTAATTATATGAAATGTTTACCCAATATCAATGCTATATTTTAAATTATAGGTGCATCATCTTCTCGTGTGTCCATTTGAATCCAATAATCTTTGATTTTTAAGCGTTTTTGCTAAATTTTAACCAATTTAATATTTGTCTCGTTTTTGCAATTTAGACAAAACCAAAGTCATTCGAAAGAGCCATTAATGGACAGTCTAAATAATAAGAGTTTTCAAAAATCCGTTGAAAAACAAGAAAAATATGGCCAATTCAAGAAATCATACCATATGAAACTAGTCAAATTTCAGATTTATAAAAATTCGCTTTTTGATATTAGATGTTTTTTTCAATTGGCCATATTTTCCATGTTTTTCAACGGAATTTCCAAAACTGTTGTTTTTTAGATAGACCAATATTTGCTCTTTCGATTGGAGTTGATTTTGTCTAAATCGCTTAAAAATCAAATGTTTTGTGTCCATTTGAATTCAATAATCTTTGATTTTTAAGCGTTTTTGCTTAATTTTAACCAATTTTATATTTGTCACGTTTTTGCAATTAAGACAAAACCAGTCATTCGAAAGAGCCATTAATGGACAGTCTAAATAATGAGTTTTCAAAAATCCGTTGAAAAACAAGAAAAATATGGCCAATTCAAGAAATCATACCATATGAAACTAGTCAAATTTCAGATTTATAAAAATTCGCTTTTTGATATTAGATGTTTTTTTCAATTGGCCATATTTTCCATGTTTTTCAACGGATTTTCCAAAACTGTTGTTTTTTAGATAGACCAATATTTGCTCTTTCGATTGGAGTTGATTTTGTCTAAATCGCTTAAAAATCAAATGTTTTGTGTCCATTTGAATTCAATAATCTTTGATTTTTAAGCGTTTTTGCTTAATTTTAACCAATTTTATATTTGTCACGTTTTTGCAATTTAGACAAAACCAAAGTCATTCGAAAGAGCCATTAATGGACAGTCTAAATAATAAGAGTTTTCAAAAATCCGTTGAAAAACAAGAAAATTATGGCCAATTCAAGAAATCATACAATATCAAAATAGTCAAGATTCAGATTTTAAAAATTCGCTTTTTGATATTTGATGTTTTTTGAATTGGCCATATTTTCCATGTTTTTCAACGGATTTTCCAAAACTCTTTTTGAGATAGACCGATATTTGGTCTTTTGATTGGTGTTGATTTTGTCTAGATCGCTTAAAAATCAAATGTTTTGTGTCCATTTGAATTCAATAATCTTTGATTTTTAAGCGTTTTTGCTTAATTTTAACCAATTTTATATTTGTCACGTTTTTGCAATGTAGACAAAACCAAAGTCATTCGAAAGAGCCATTAATGGACAGTCTAAATAATAAGAGTTTTCAAAAATCCGTTGAAAAACAAGAAAAATATGGCCAATTCAAGAAATCATACAATATCTAAATAGTCAAATTTCAGATTTTAAAAATTCGTTTTTTGATATTTGATGCTTTTTTGAATTGGCCATATTTTCCATGTTTTTCAACGGATTTTCCAAAACTCTTGTTTTTTTAGATAGACGAATATTTGCTCTTTCGATTGGTGTTGATTTTGTCTAAATCGCTTAAAAATCAAATGTTTTGTGTCCATTTGAATTCAATAATCTTTGACTTTACAGCGTTTTTGCTTAATTTTAACCAATTTTATATTTGTCACGTTTTTGCAATTAAGAGAAAACCAGTCATTCGAAAGAGCCATTAATGAACAGTTTAAATAATATGAGTTTTCAAAAATCCGTTGAAAAACAAGAAAAATATGGAAAATTCAAGAAATCATACAATATTAAATAGTCAAATTTCTGATTTTAAAAATTCGCTTTTTGATATTAGATGTTTTTTTGAATTGGCCATACTTTCCATGTTTTTCAACGGATTTTCCAAAACTCTTGTTTTTTAGATAGACCTATATTTGCTCTATCGATTGGTGTTGATTTTGTCTATATCGCTTAAAAATCAAATGTTTTGTGTCCATTTGAATCCAATAATCTTTGATTTTTAAGCGTTTTTGCTTAATTTTAACCAATTTTATATTTGTCACGTTTTTGCAATGTAGACAAAACCAAAGTCATTCGAAAGAGCCATTAATGGACAGTCTAAATAATAAGAGTTTTCAAAAATCCGTTGAAAAACAAGAAAAATACGGCCAATTCAAGAAATCATACAATATTAAATAGTCAAATTTCAGATTTTAAAAATTCGCTTTTTGATATTAGATGTTTTTTTGAATAGGCCATACTTTCCATGTTTTTCAACGGATTTTCCAAAACTCTTGTTTTTTAGATAGACCTATATTTGCTCTTTCGATTGGTGTTGATTTTGTCTATATCGCTTAAAAATCATATGTTTTGTGTCCATTTGAATCCAATAATCTTTGATTTTTAAGCGTTTTTGCTTAATTTTAACCAATTTTATATTTGTCACGTTTTTGCAATTATAACAAAACCATTCATTCGAAAGAGCCATTAATGGACAGTCTAAATAATATGATTTTTCAAAAATCCGTTGAAAAACAAGAAAAATATGGCCAATTCAAGAAATCATACCATATGAAACTAGTCAAATTTCAGATTTATAAAAATTCGCTTTTTGATATTAGATGTTTTTTTCAATTGGCCATATTTTCCATGTTTTTCAACGGATTTTCCAAAACTGTTGTTTTTTAGATAGACCAATATTTGCTCTTTCGATTGTAGTTGATTTTGTCTAAATCGCTTAAAAATCAAATGTTTTGTGTCCATTTGAATTCAATAATCTTTGATTTTTAAGCGTTTTTGCTTAATTTTAACCAATTTTATATTTGTCACGTTTTTGCAATTTAGACAAAACCAAAGTCATTCGAAAGAGCCATTAATGGACAGTCTAAATAATAAGAGTTTTCAAAAATCCGTTGAAAAACAAGAAAAATATGTCCAATTCAAGAAATCATACCATATGAAACTAGTCAAATTTCAGATTTATAAAAATTCGCTTTTTGATATTAGATGTTTTTTTCAATTGGCCATATTTTCCATGTTTTTCAACGGATTTTCCAAAACTGTTGTTTTTTTAGATAGACCAATATTTTGTCTTTCGATTGGTGTTGATTTTGTCTAAATCGCTTAAAAACCAAATGTTTTGTGTCCATTTGAATTCAATAATCTTTGATTTTTAAGCGTTTTTGCTTAATTTTAACCAATTTTATATTTGTCACGTTTTTGCAATTTAGACAAAACCAAAGTCATTCGAAAGAGCCATTAATGGACAGTCTAAATAATAAGAGTTTTCAAAAATCCGTTGAAAAACAAGAAAAATATGGCCAATTCAAGAAATCATACCATATGAAACTAGTCAAATTTCAGATTTATAAAAATTCGCTTTTTGATATTAGATGTTTTTTTCAATTGGCCATATTTTCCATGTTTTTCAACGGATTTTCCAAAACTGTTCTTTTTTAGATAGACCAATATTTGCTCTTTCGATTGGAGTTGATTTTGTCTAAATCGCTTAAAAATCAAATGTTTTGTGACCATTTGAATTCAATAATCTTTCATTTTTAAGCGTTTTTGCTTAATTTTAACCAATTTTATATTTGTCACGTTTTTGCAATTAAGACAAAACCAGTCATTCAAAAGAGCCATTAATGAACAGTCTAAATAATATGAGTTTTCAAAAATCCGTTGAAAAACAAGAAAAATATGGCCAATTCAAGAAATCATACAATATCAAAATAGTCAAGATTCAGATTTTAAAAATTCGCTTTTTGATATTTGATGCTTTTTTGAATTGGCCATATTTTCCATGTTTTTCAACGGATTTTCCAAAACTGTTGTTTTTTTAGATAGACGAATATTTGCTCTTTCGATTGGTGTAGATTTTGTCTAAATCGCTTAAAAATCAAATGTTTTGTGTCCCTTTGAATTCAATAATCTTTGATTTTTAAGCGTTTTTTATTAATTTTAACCAATTTTATATTTGTCACGTTTTTGCAATTTAGACAAAACCAAAGTCATTCGAAAGAGCCATTAATGGACAGTCTAAATAATAAGAGTTTTCAAAAATCCGTTGAAAAACAAGAAAATTATGGCCAATTCAAGAAATCATACAATATCAAAATAGTCAAGATTCTGATTTTAAAAATTCGCTTTTAGATATTTGATGTTTTTTGAATTGGCCATATTTTCCATGTTTTTCAACGGATTTTCCAAAACTCTTGTTTTTTAGATAGACCTATATTTGCTCTATCGATTGGTGTTGATTTTGTCTATATCGCTTAAAAATCAAATGTTTTGTGTCCATTTGAATCCAATAATCTTTGATTTTTAAGCGTTTTTGCTTAATTTTAACCAATTTTATATTTGTCACGTTTTTGCAATGTAGACAAAACCAAAGTCATTCGAAAGAGCCATTAATGGACAGTCTAAATAATAAGAGTTTTCAAAAATCCGTTGAAAAACAAGAAAAATATGGCCAATTCAAGAAATCATACAATATCTAAATAGTCAAATTTCAGATTTTAAAAATTCGTTTTTTGATATTTGATGCTTTTTTGAATTGGCCATATTTTCCATGTTTTTCAACGGATTTTCCAAAACTCTTGTTTTTTTAGATAGACGAATATTTGCTCTTTCGATTGGTGTTGATTTTGTCTAAATCGCTTAAAAATCAAATGTTTTGTGTCCATTTGAATTCAATAATCTTTGACTTTACAGCGTTTTTGCTTAATTTTAACCAATTTTATATTTGTCACGTTTTTGCAATTAAGACAAAACCAGTCATTCGAAAGAGCCATTAATGAACAGTTTAAATAATATGAGTTTTCAAAAATCCGTTGAAAAACAAGAAAAATATGGAAAATTCAAGAAATCATACAATATTAAATAGTCAAATTTCTGATTTTAAAAATTCGCTTTTTGATATTAGATGTTTTTTTGAATTGGCCATACTTTCCATGTTTTTCAACGGATTTTCCAAAACTCTTGTTTTTTAGATAGACCTATATTTGCTCTATCGATTGGTGTTGATTTTGTCTATATCGCTTAAAAATCAAATGTTTTGTGTCCATTTGAATCCAATAATCTTTGATTTTTAAGCGTTTTTGCTTAATTTTAACCAATTTTATATTTGTCACGTTTTTGCAATGTAGACAAAACCAAAGTCATTCGAAAGAGCCATTAATGGACAGTCTAAATAATAAGAGTTTTCAAAAATCCGTTGAAAAACAAGAAAAATATGGCCAATTCAAGAAATCATACCATATGAAACTAGTCAAATTTCAGATTTATAAAAATTCGCTTTTTGATATTAGATGTTTTTTCAATTGGCCATATTTTCCATGTTTTTCAACGGATTTTCCAAAACTCTTGTTTTTTAGATAGACCTATATTTGCTCTATCGATTGGTGTTGATTTTGTCTATATCGCTTAAAAATCAAATGTTTTGTGTCCATTTGAATCCAATAATCTTTGATTTTTAAGCGTTTTTGCTTAATTTTAACCAATTTTATATTTGTCACGTTTTTGCTTAATTTTAACCAATTTTATATTTGTCACGTTTTTGCAATTAAGAGAAAACCAGTCATTCGAAAGAGCCATTAATGAACAGTTTAAATAATATGAGTTTTCAAAAATCCGTTGAAAAACAAGAAAAATATGGAAAATTCAAGAAATCATACAATATTAAATAGTCAAATTTCTGATTTTAAAAATTCGCTTTTTGATATTAGATGTTTTTTTGAATTGGCCATACTTTCCATGTTTTTCAACGGATTTTCCAAAACTCTTGTTTTTTAGATAGACCTATATTTGCTCTATCGATTGGTGTTGATTTTGTCTATATCGCTTAAAAATCAAATGTTTTGTGTCCATTTGAATCCAATAATCTTTGATTTTTAAGCGTTTTTGCTTAATTTTAACCAATTTTATATTTGTCACGTTTTTGCAATGTAGACAAAACCAAAGTCATTCGAAAGAGCCATTAATGGACAGTCTAAATAATAAGAGTTTTCAAAAATCCGTTGAAAAACAAGAAAAATATGGCCAATTCAAGAAATCATACAATATCTAAATAGTCAAATTTCAGATTTTAAAAATTCGTTTTTTGATATTTGATGCTTTTTTGAATTGGCCATATTTTCCATGTTTTTCAACGGATTTTCCAAAACTCTTGTTTTTTTAGATAGACGAATATTTGCTCTTTCGATTGGTGTTGATTTTGTCTAAATCGCTTAAAAATCAAATGTTTTGTGTCCATTTGAATTCAATAATCTTTGACTTTACAGCGTTTTTGCTTAATTTTAACCAATTTTATATTTGTCACGTTTTTGCAATTAAGACAAAACCAGTCATTCGAAAGAGCCATTAATGAACAGTTTAAATAATATGAGTTTTCAAAAATCCGTTGAAAAACAAGAAAAATATGGAAAATTCAAGAAATCATACAATATTAAATAGTCAAATTTCTGATTTTAAAAATTCGCTTTTTGATATTAGATGTTTTTTTGAATTGGCCATACTTTCCATGTTTTTCAACGGATTTTCCAAAACTGTTGTTTTTTAGATAGACCAATATTTTGTCTTTCGATTGGTGTTGATTTTGTCTAAATCGCTTAAAAACCAAATGTTTTGTGTCCATTTGAATTCAATAATCTTTGATTTTTAAGCGTTTTTGCTTAATTTTAACCAATTTTATATTTGTCACGTTTTTGCAATTTAGACAAAACCAAAGTCATTCGAAAGAGCCATTAATGGACAGTCTAAATAATAAGAGTTTTCAAAAATCCGTTGAAAAACAAGAAAAATATGGCCAATTCAAGAAATCATACAATATCAAAATAGTCAAGATTCAGATTTTAAAAATTCGCTTTTTGATATTTGATGCTTTTTTGAATTGGCCATATTTTCCATGTTTTTCAACGGATTTTCCAAAACTCTTGTTTTTTTAGATAGACGAATATTTGCTCTTTCGATTGGTGTAGATTTTGTCTAAATCGCTTAAAAATCAAATGTTTTGTGTCCCTTTGAATTCAATAATCTTTGATTTTTAAGCGTTTTTTATTAATTTTAACCAATTTTATATTTGTCACGTTTTTGCAATTTAGACAAAACCAAAGTCATTCGAAAGAGCCATTAATGGACAGTCTAAATAATAAGAGTTTTCAAAAATCCGTTGAAAAACAAGAAAATTATGGCCAATTCAAGAAATCATACAATATCAAAATAGTCAAGATTCAGATTTTAAAAATTCGCTTTTTGATATTTGATGTTTTTTGAATTGGCCATATTTTCCATGTTTTTCAACGGATTTTCCAAAACTCTTGTTTTTGAGATAGACCGATATTTGGTCTTTTGATTGGTGTTGATTTTGTCTAGATCGCTTAAAAATCAAATGTTTTGTGTCCATTTGAATTCAATAATCTTTGAGTTTTAACCGTTTTTGCTTAATTTTAAATAAATTTTATATTTGTCACGTTTTTGCAATGTAGACAAAACCAAAGTCATTCGAAAGAGCCATTAATGGACAGTCTAAATAATAAGAGTTTTCAAAAATCCGTTGAAAAACAAGAAAAATATGGCCAATTCAAGAAATCATACAATATCTAAATAGTCAAATTTCAGATTTTAAAAATTCGTTTTTTGATATTTGATGCTTTTTTGAATTGGCCATATTTTCCATGTTTTTCAACGGATTTTCCAAAACTCTTGTTTTTTTAGATAGACGAATATTTGCTCTTTCGATTGGTGTTGATTTTTGTCTAAATCGCTTAAAAATCAAATGTTTTGTGTCCATTTGAATTCAATAATCTTTGACTTTACAGCGTTTTTGCTTAATTTTAACCAATTTTATATTTGTCACGTTTTTGCAATTAAGACAAAACCAGTCATTCGAAAGAGCCATTAATGAACAGTTTAAATAATATGAGTTTTCAAAAATCCGTTGAAAAACAAGAAAAATATGGAAAATTCAAGAAATCATACAATATTAAATAGTCAAATTTCTGATTTTAAAAATTCGCTTTTTGATATTAGATGTTTTTTTGAATTGGCCATACTTTCCATGTTTTTCAACGGATTTTCCAAAACTGTTGTTTTTTAGATAGACCAATATTTTGTCTTTCGATTGGTGTTGATTTTGTCTAAATCGCTTAAAAACCAAATGTTTTGTGTCCATTTGAATTCAATAATCTTTGATTTTTAAGCGTTTTTGCTTAATTTTAACCAATTTTATATTTGTCACGTTTTTGCAATTTAGACAAAACCAAAGTCATTCGAAAGAGCCATTAATGGACAGTCTAAATAATAAGAGTTTTCAAAAATCCGTTGAAAAACAAGAAAAATATGGCCAATTCAAGAAATCATACAATATCAAAATAGTCAAGATTCAGATTTTAAAAATTCGCTTTTTGATATTTGATGCTTTTTTGAATTGGCCATATTTTCCATGTTTTTCAACGGATTTTCCAAAACTCTTGTTTTTTTAGATAGACGAATATTTGCTCTTTCGATTGGTGTAGATTTTGTCTAAATCGCTTAAAAATCAAATGTTTTGTGTCCCTTTGAATTCAATAATCTTTGATTTTTAAGCGTTTTTTATTAATTTTAACCACTTTTATATTTGTCACGTTTTTGCAATTTAGACAAAACCAAAGTCATTCGAAAGAGCCATTAATGGACAGTCTAAATAATAAGAGTTTTCAAAAATCCGTTGAAAAACAAGAAAATTATGGCCAATTCAAGAAATCATACAATATCAAAATAGTCAAGATTCAGATTTTAAAAATTCGCTTTTTGATATTTGATGTTTTTTGAATTGGCCATATTTTCCATGTTTTTCAACGGATTTTCCAAAACTCTTGTTTTTTTAGATAGACGAATATTTGCTCTTTCGATTGGTGTTGATTTTGTTTAAATCGCTTAAAAATCAAATGTTTTGTGTCCATTTGAATTCAATAATCTTTGACTTTACAGCGTTTTTGCTTAATTTTAACCAATTTTATATTTGTCACGTTTTTGCAATTAAGACAAAACCAGTCATTCGAAAGAGCCATTAATGAACAGTTTAAATAATATGAGTTTTCAAAAATCCGTTGAAAAACAAGAAAAATATGGAAAATTCAAGAAATCATACAATATTAAATAGTCAAATTTCTGATTTTAAAAATTCGCTTTTTGATATTAGATGTTTTTTTGAATTGGCCATACTTTCCATGTTTTTCAACGGATTTTCCAAAACTCTTGTTTTTTAGATAGACCTATATTTGCTCTATCGATTGGTGTTGATTTTGTCTATATCGCTTAAAAATCAAATGTTTTGTGTCCATTTGAATCCAATAATCTTTGATTTTTAAGTGTTTTTGCTTAATTTTAACCAATTTTATATTTGTCACGTTTTTGCAATGTAGACAAAACCAAAGTCATTCGAAAGAGCCATTAATGGACAGTCTAAATAATAAGAGTTTTCAAAAATCCGTTGAAAAACAAGAAAAATATGGCCAATTCAAGAAATCATACAATATCTAAATAGTCAAATTTCAGATTTTAAAAATTCGTTTTTTGATATTTGATGCTTTTTTGAATTGGCCATATTTTCCATGTTTTTCAACGTATTTTCCAAAACTCTTGTTTTTTTAGATAGACGAATATTTGCTCTTTCGATTGGTGTTGATTTTGTTTAAATCGCTTAAAAATCAAATGTTTTGTGTCCATTTGAATTCAATAATCTTTGACTTTACAGCGTTTTTGCTTAATTTTAACCAATTTTATATTTGTCACGTTTTTGCAATTAAGACAAAACCAGTCATTCGAAAGAGCCATTAATGAACAGTTTAAATAATATGAGTTTTCAAAAATCCGTTGAAAAACAAGAAAAATATGGAAAATTCAAGAAATCATACAATGTTAAATAGTCAAATTTCTGATTTTAAAAATTCGCTTTTTGATATTAGATGTTTTTTTGAATTGGCCATACTTTCCATGTTTTTCAACGGATTTTCCAAAACTCTTGTTTTTTAGATAGACCTATATTTGCTCTATCGATTGGTGTTGATTTTGTCTATATCGCTTAAAAATCAAATGTTTTGTGTCCATTTGAATCCAATAATCTTTGATTTTTAAGCGTTTTTGCTTAATTTTAACCAATTTTATACTTGTCACGTTTTTGCAATGTAGACAAAACCAAAGTCATTCGAAAGAGCCATTAATGGACAGTCTAAATAATAAGAGTTTTCAAAAATCCGTTGAAAAACAAGAAAAATATGGCCAATTCAAGAAATCATACAATATTAAATAGTCAAATTTCAGATTTTAAAAATTTGCTTTTTGATATTAGATGTTTTTTTGAATAGGCCATACTTTCCATGTTTTTCAACGGATTTTCCAAAACTCTTGTTTTTTAGATAGACCTATATTTGCTCTTTCGATTGGTGTTGATTTTGTCTATATCGCTTAAAAATCATATGTTTTGTGTCCATTTGAATCCAATAATCTTTGATTTTTAAGCGTTTTTGCTTAATTTTAACCAATTTTATATTTGTCACGTTTTTGCAATTATAACAAAACCATTCATTCGAAAGAGCCATTAATGGACAGTCTAAATAATATGATTTTTCAAAAATCCGTTGAAAAACAAGAAAAATATGGCCAATTCAAGAAATCATACCATATGAAACTAGTCAAATTTCAGATTTATAAAAATTCGCTTTTTGATATTAGATGTTTTTTTCAATTGGCCATATTTTCCATGTTTTTCAACGGATTTTCCAAAACTGTTGTTTTTTAGATAGACCAATATTTGCTCTTTCGATTGTAGTTGATTTTGTCTAAATCGCTTAAAAATCAAATGTTTTGTGTCCATTTGAATTCAATAATCTTTGATTTTTAAGCGTTTTTGCTTAATTTTAACCAATTTTATATTTGTCACGTTTTTGCAATTTAGACAAAACCAAAGTCATTCGAAAGAGCCATTAATGGACAGTCTAAATAATAAGAGTTTTCAAAAATCCGTTGAAAAACAAGAAAAATATGGCCAATTCAAGAAATCATACAATATCAAAATAGTCAAGATTCAGATTTTAAAAATTAGCTTTTTGATATTTGATGCTTTTTTGAATTGGCCATATTTTCCATGTTTTTCAACGGATTTTCCAAAACTCTTGTTTTTTTAGATAGACGAATATTTGCTCTTTCGATATGTGTAGATTTTGTCTAAATCGCTTAAAAATCAAATGTTTTGTGTCCCTTTGAATTCAATAATCTTTGATTTTTAAGCGTTTTTTATTAATTTTAACCAATTTTATATTTGTCACGTTTTTGCAATTTAGACAAAACCAAAGTCATTCGAAAGAGCCATTAATGGACAGTCTAAATAATAAGAGTTTTCAAAAATCCGTTGAAAAACAAGAAAATTATGGCCAATTCAAGAAATCATACAATATCAAAATAGTCAAGATTCAGATTTTAAAAATTCGCTTTTTGATATTTGATGTTTTTTGAATTGGCCATATTTTCCATGTTTTTCAACGGATTTTCCAAAACTCTTGTTTTTGAGATAGACCGATATTTGGTCTTTTGATTGGTGTTGATTTTGTCTAGATCGCTTAAAAATCAAATGTTTTGTGTCCATTTGAATTCAATAATCTTTGATTTTTAAGCGTTTTAGCTTAATTTTAAATAAATTTTATATTTGTCACGTTTTTGCAATGTAGACAAAACCAAAGTCATTCGAAAGAGCCATTAATGGACAGTCTAAATAATAAGAGTTTTCAAAAATCCGTTGAAAAACAAGAAAAATATGGCCAATTCAAGAAATCATACAATATCTAAATAGTCAAATTTCAGATTTTAAAAATTCGTTTTTTTATATTTGATGCTTTTTTGAATTGGCCATATTTTCCATGTTTTTCAACGGATTTTCCAAAACTCTTGTTTTTTTAGATAGACGAATATTTGCTCTTTCGATTGGTGTTGATTTTGTCTAAATCGCTTAAAAATCAAATGTTTTGTGTCCATTTGAATTCAATAATCTTTGACTTTACAGCGTTTTTGCTTAATTTTAACCAATTTTATATTTGTCACGTTTTTGCAATTAAGACAAAACCAGTCATTCGAAAGAGCCATTAATGAACAGTTTAAATAATATGAGTTTTCAAAAATCCGTTGAAAAACAAGAAAAATATGGAAAATTCAAGAAATCATACAATATTAAATAGTCAAATTTCTGATTTTAAAAATTCGCTTTTTGATATTAGATGTTTTTTTGAATTGGCCATACTTTCCATGTTTTTCAACGGATTTTCCAAAACTCTTGTTTTTTAGATAGACCTATATTTGCTCTATCGATTGGTGTTGATTTTGTCTATATCGCTTAAAAATCAAATGTTTTGTGTCCATTTGAATCCAATAATCTTTGATTTTTAAGCGTTTTTGCTTAATTTTAACCAATTTTATATTTGTCACGTTTTTGCAATGTAGACAAAACCAAAGTCATTCGAAAGAGCCATTAATGGACAGTCTAAATAATAAGAGTTTTCAAAAATCCGTTGAAAAACAAGAAAAATATGGCCAATTCAAGAAATCATACAATATTAAATAGTCAAATTTCAGATTTTAAAAATTCGCTTTTTGATATTAGATGTTTTTTTGAATAGGCCATACTTTCCATGTTTTTCAACGGATTTTCCAAAACTCTTGTTTTTTAGATAGACCTATATTTGCTCTTTCAATTGGTGTTGATTTTGTCTATATCGCTTAAAAATCATGTTTTGTGTCCATTTGAATCCAATAATCTTTGATTTTTAAGCGTTTTTGCTTAATTTTAACCAATTTTATATTTGTCACGTTTTTGCAATTATAACAAAACCATTCATTCGAAAGAGCCATTAATGGACAGTCTAAATAATATGATTTTTCAAAAATCCGTTGAAAAACAAGAAAAATATGGCCAATTCAAGAAATCATACCATATGAAACTAGTCAAATTTCAGATTTATAAAAATTCGCTTTTTGATATTAGATGTTTTTTTCAATTGGCCATATTTTCCATGTTTTTCAACGGATTTTCCAAAACTGTTGTTTTTTAGATAGACCAATATTTGCTCTTTCGATTGTAGTTGATTTTGTCTAAATCGCTTAAAAATCAAATGTTTTGTGTCCATTTGAATTCAATAATCTTTGATTTTTAAGCGTTTTTGCTTAATTTTAACCAATTTTATATTTGTCACGTTTTTGCAATTTAGACAAAACCAAAGTCATTCGAAAGAGCCATTAATGGACAGTCTAAATAATAAGAGTTTTCAAAAATCCGTTGAAAAACAAGAAAAATATGGCCAATTCAAGAAATCATACAATATCAAAATAGTCAAATTTCAGATTTTAAAAATTCGTTTTTTTATATTTGATGCTTTTTTGAATTGGCCATATTTTCCATGTTTTTCAACGGATTTTCCAAAACTCTTGTTTTTTTAGATAGACGAATATTTGCTCTTTCGATTGGTGTTGATTTTGTCTAAATCGCTTAAAAATCAAATGTTTTGTGTCCATTTGAATTCAATAATCTTTGACTTTACAGCGTTTTTGCTTAATTTTAACCAATTTTATATTTGTCACGTTTTTGCAATTAAGACAAAACCAGTCATTCGAAAGAGCCATTAATGAACAGTTTAAATAATATGAGTTTTCAAAAATCCGTTGAAAAACAAGAAAAATATGGAAAATTCAAGAAATCATACAATATTAAATAGTCAAATTTCTGATTTTAAAAATTCGCTTTTTGATATTAGATGTTTTTTTGAATTGGCCATACTTTCCATGTTTTTCAACGGATTTTCCAAAACTCTTGTTTTTTAGATAGACCTATATTTGCTCTATCGATTGGTGTTGATTTTGTCTATATCGCTTAAAAATCAAATGTTTTGTGTCCATTTGAATCCAATAATCTTTGATTTTTAAGCGTTTTTGCTTAATTTTAACCAATTTTATATTTGTCACGTTTTTGCAATGTAGACAAAACCAAAGTCATTCGAAAGAGCAATTAATGGACAGTCTAAATAATAAGAGTTTTCAAAAATCCGTTGAAAAACAAGAAAAATATGGCCAATTCAAGAAATCATACAATATTAAATAGTCAAATTTCAGATTTTAAAAATTCGCTTTTTGATATTAGATGTTTTTTTGAATAGGCCATACTTTCCATGTTTTTCAACGGATTTTCCAAAACTCTTGTTTTTTAGATAGACCTATATTTGCTCTTTCAATTGGTGTTGATTTTGTCTATATCGCTTAAAAATCATGTTTTGTGTCCATTTGAATCCAATAATCTTTGATTTTTAAGCGTTTTTGCTTAATTTTAACCAATTTTATATTTGTCACGTTTTTGCAATTATAACAAAACCATTCATTCGAAAGAGCCATTAATGGACAGTCTAAATAATATGATTTTTCAAAAATCCGTTGAAAAACAAGAAAAATATGGCCAATTCAAGAAATCATACCATATGAAACTAGTCAAATTTCAGATTTATAAAAATTCGCTTTTTGATATTAGATGTTTTTTTCAATTGGCCATATTTTCCATGTTTTTCAACGGATTTTCCAAAACTGTTGTTTTTTAGATAGACCAATATTTGCTCTTTCGATTGTAGTTGATTTTGTCTAAATCGCTTAAAAATCAAATGTTTTGTGTCCATTTGAATTCAATAATCTTTGATTTTTAAGCGTTTTTGCTTAATTTTAACCAATTTTATATTTGTCACGTTTTTGCAATTTAGACAAAACCAAAGTCATTCGAAAGAGCCATTAATGGACAGTCTAAATAATAAGAGTTTTCAAAAATCCGTTGAAAAACAAGAAAAATATGGCCAATTCAAGAAATCATACAATATCAAAATAGTCAAGATTCAGATTTTAAAAATTCGCTTTTTGATATTTGATGCTTTTTTGAATTGGCCATATTTTCCATGTTTTTCAACGGATTTTCCAAAACTCTTGTTTTTTTAGATAGACGAATATTTGCTCTTTCGATTGGTGTAGATTTTGTCTAAATCGCTTAAAAATCAAATGTTTTGTGTCCCTTTGAATTCAATAATCTTTGATTTTTAAGCGTTTTTTATTAATTTTAACCAATTTTATATTTGTCACGTTTTTGCAATTTAGACAAAACCAAAGTCATTCGAAAGAGCCATTAATGGACAGTCTAAATAATAAGAGTTTTCAAAAATCCGTTGAAAAACAAGAAAATTATGGCCAATTCAAGAAATCATACAATATCAAAATAGTCAAGATTCAGATTTTAAAAATTCGCTTTTTGATATTTGATGTTTTTTGAATTGGCCATATTTTCCATGTTTTTCAACGGATTTTCCAAAACTCTTGTTTTTGAGATAGACCGATATTTGGTCTTTTGATTGGTGTTGATTTTGTCTAGATCGCTTAAAAATCAAATGTTTTGTGTCCATTTGAATTCAATAATCTTTGATTTTTAAGCGTTTTTGCTTAATTTTAAATAAATTTTATATTTGTCACGTTTTTGCAATGTAGACAAAACCAAAGTCATTCGAAAGAGCCATTAATGGACAGTCTAAATAATAAGAGTTTTCAAAAATCCGTTGAAAAACAAGAAAAATATGGCCAATTCAAGAAATCATACAATATCTAAATAGTCAAATTTCAGATTTTAAAAATTCGTTTTTTGATATTTGATGCTTTTTTGAATTGGCCATATTTTCCATGTTTTTCAACGGATTTTCCAAAACTCTTGTTTTTTTAGATAGACGAATATTTGCTCTTTCGATTGGTGTTGATTTTGTCTAAATCGCTTAAAAATCAAATGTTTTGTGTCCATTTAAATTCAATAATCTTTGACTTTACAGCGTTTTTGCTTAATTTTAACCAATTTTATATTTGTCACGTTTTTGCAATTAAGACAAAACCAGTCATTCGAAAGAGCCATTAATGAACAGTTTAAATAATATGAGTTTTCAAAAATCCGTTGAAAAACAAGAAAAATATGGAAAATTCAAGAAATCATACAATATTAAATAGTCAAATTTCTGATTTTAAAAATTCGCTTTTTGATATTAGATTTTTTTTGAATTGGCCATACTTTCCATGTTTTTCAACGGATTTTCCAAAACTCTTGTTTTTTAGATAGACCTATATTTGCTCTATCGATTGGTGTTGATTTTGTCTATATCGCTTAAAAATCAAATGTTTTGTGTCCATTTGAATCCAATAATCTTTGATTTTTAAGCGTTTTTGCTTAATTTTAACCAATTTTATATTTGTCACGTTTTTGCAATGTAGACAAAACCAAAGTCATTCGAAAGAGCCATTAATGGACAGTCTAAATAATAAGAGTTTTCAAAAATCCGTTGAAAAACAAGAAAAATATGGCCAATTCAAGAAATCATACAATATTAAATAGTCAAATTTCAGATTTTAAAAATTCGCTTTTTGATATTAGATGTTTTTTTGAATAGGCCATACTTTCCATGTTTTTCAACGGATTTTCCAAAACTCTTGTTTTTTAGATAGACCTATATTTGCTCTTTCGATTGGTGTTGATTTTGTCTATATCGCTTAAAAATCATATGTTTTGTGTCCATTTGAATCCAATAATCTTTGATTTTTAAGCGTTTTTGCTTAATTTTAACCAATTTTATATTTGTCACGTTTTTGCAATTATAACAAAACCATTCATTCGAAAGAGCCATTAATGGACAGTCTAAATAATATGATTTTTCAAAAATCCGTTGAAAAACAAGAAAAATATGGCCAATTCAAGAAATCATACCATATGAAACTAGTCAAATTTCAGATTTATAAAAATTCGCTTTTTGATATTAGATGTTTTTTTCAATTGGCCATATTTTCCATGTTTTTCAACGGATTTTCCAAAACTGTTGTTTTTTAGATAGACCAATATTTGCTCTTTCGATTGTAGTTGATTTTGTCTAAATCGCTTAAAAATCAAATGTTTTGCGTCCATTTGAATTCAATAATCTTTGATTTTTAAGCGTTTTTGCTTAATTTTAACCAATTTTATATTTGTCACGTTTTTGCAATTTAGACAAAACCAAAGTCATTCGAAAGAGCCATTAATGGACAGTCTAAATAATAAGAGTTTTCAAAAATCCGTTGAAAAACAAGAAAAATATGGCCAATTCAAGAAATCATACAATATCAAAATAGTCAAGATTCAGATTTTAAAAATTCGCTTTTTGATATTTGATGCTTTTTTGAATTGGCCATATTTTCCATGTTTTTCAACGGATTTTCCAAAACTCTTGTTTTTGAGATAGACCGATATTTGGTCTTTTGATTGGTGTTGATTTTGTCTAGATCGCTTAAAAATCAAATGTTTTGTGTCCATTTGAATTCAATAATCTTTGATTTTTAAGCGTTTTTGCTTAATTTTAAATAAATTTTATATTTGTCACGTTTTTGCAATGTAGACAAAACCAAAGTCATTCGAAAGAGCCATTAATGGACAGTCTAAATAATAAGAGTTTTCAAAAATCCGTTGAAAAACAAGAAAAATATGGCCAATTCAAGAAATCATACAATATCTAAATAGTCAAATTTCAGATTTTAAAAATTCGTTTTTTGATATTTGATGCTTTTTTGAATTGGCCATATTTTCCATGTTTTTCAACGGATTTTCCAAAACTCTTATTTTTTTAGATAGACGAATATTTGCTCTTTCGATTGGTGTTGATTTTGTCTAAATCGCTTAAAAATCAAATGTTTTGTGTCCATTTGAATTCAATAATCTTTGACTTTACAGCGTTTTTGCTTAATTTTAACCAATTTTATATTTGTCACGTTTTTGCAATTAAGACAAAACCAGTCATTCGAAAGAGCCATTAATGAACAGTTTAAATAATATGAGTTTTCAAAAATCCGTTGAAAAACAAGAAAAATATGGAAAATTCAAGAAATCATACAATATTAAATAGTCAAATTTCTGATTTTAAAAATTCGCTTTTTGATATTAGATGTTTTTTTGAATTGGCCATACTTTTCATGTTTTTCAACGGATTTTCCAAAACTCTTATTTTTTAGATAGACCTATATTTGCTCTATCGATTGGTGTTGATTTTGTCTATATCGCTTAAAAATCAAATGTTTTGTGTCCATTTGAATCCAATAATCTTTGATTTTTAAGCGTTTTTGCTTAATTTTAACCAATTTTATATTTGTCACGTTTTTGCAATGTAGACAAAACCAAAGTCATTCGAAAGAGCCATTAATGGACAGTCTAAATAATAAGAGTTTTCAAAAATCCGTTGAAAAACAAGAAAAATATGGCCAATTCAAGAAATCATACAATATTAAATAGTCAAATTTCAGATTTTAAAAATTCGCTTTTTGATATTAGATGTTTTTTTGAATAGGCCATACTTTCCATGTTTTTCAACGGATTTTCCAAAACTCTTGTTTTTTAGATAGACCTATATTTGCTCTTTCGATTGGTGTTGATTTTGTCTATATCGCTTAAAAATCATATGTTTTGTGTCCATTTGAATCCAATAATCTTTGATTTTTAAGCGTTTTTGCTTAATTTTAACCAATTTTATATTTGTCACGGTTTTGCAATTATAACAAAACCATTCATTCGAAAGAGCCATTAATGGACAGTCTAAATAATATGATTTTTCAAAAATCCGTTGAAAAACAAGAAAAATATGGCCAATTCAAGAAATCATACCATATGAAACTAGTCAAATTTCAGATTTATAAAAATTCGCTTTTTGATATTAGATGTTTTTTTCAATTGGCCATATTTTCCATGTTTTTCAACGGATTGTCCAAAACTGTTGTTTTTTAGATAGACCAATATTTGCTCTTTCGATTGTAGTTGATTTTGTCTAAATCGCTTAAAAATCAAATGTTTTGTGTCCATTTGAATTCAATAATCTTTGATTTTTAAGCGTTTTTGCTTAATTTTAACCAATTTTATATTTGTCACGTTTTTGCAATTTAGACAAAACCAAAGTCATTCGAAAGAGCCATTAATGGACAGTCTAAATAATAAGAGTTTTCAAAAATCCGTTGAAAAACAAGAAAAATATGTCCAATTCAAGAAATCATACCATATGAAACTAGTCAAATTTCAGATTTATAAAAATTCGCTTTTTGATATTAGATGTTTTTTTCAATTGGCCATATTTTCCATGTTTTTCAACGGATTTTCCAAAACTGTTGTTTTTTAGATAGACCAATATTTTGTCTTTCGATTGGTGTTGATTTTGTCTAAATCGCTTAAAAACCAAATGTTTTGTGTCCATTTGAATTCAATAATCTTTGATTTTTAAGCGTTTTTGCTTAATTTTAACCAATTTTATATTTGTCACGTTTTTGCAATTTAGACAAAACCAAAGTCATTCGAAAGAGCCATTAATGGACAGTCTAAATAATAAGAGTTTTCAAAAATCCGTTGAAAAACAAGAAAAATATGGCCAATTCAAGAAATCATACAATATTAAATAGTCAAATTTCAGATTTTAAAAATTCATTTTTTGATATTAGATGTTTTTTTGAAATGGCCATATTTTCCATGTTTTTTAACGGATTTTCTAAAAATCTGGTTTTTTAGATAGACCAATATTTGCTCTTTCGATTGGTGTTGATTTTGTCTAAATCGCTTAAAAATCAAATGTTTTGTGTCCCTTTGAATTCAATAATCTTTGATTTTTAAACGTTTTTGCTTAATTTTAACCAATTTTATATTTGTCACGTTTTTGCAATTAAGACAAAACCAGTCATTCGAAAGAGCCATTAATGAACAGTCTAAATAATATGAGTTTTCAAAAATCCGTTGAAAAACAAGAAAAATATGGCCAATTCAAGAAATCATACAATATCAAAATAGTCAAATTTCAGATTTTAAAAATTCATTTTTTGATATTAAATGTTTTTTGAAATGGCCATATTTTCCATGTTTTTTAACGGATTTTCTAAAAATCTGGTTTTTTAGATAGACCAATATTTGCTCTTTCGATTGGTGTTGATTTTGTCTAAATCGCTTAAAAATCAAATGTTTTGTGTCCCTTTGAATTCAATAATCTTTGATTTTTAAACGTTTTTGCTTAATTTTAACCAATTTTATATTTGTCACGTTTTTGCAATTAAGACAAAACCAGTCATTCGAAAGAACCATTAATGGACAGTCTTAATAATAAGAGTTTTCAAAAATCCGTTGAAAAACAAGAAAAATATGGCCGATTCAAGAAATCATACAATATCAAAATAGTCAAATTTCAGATTTTAAAAATTCATTTTTGATATTTGATGTTTTTTTGAATTGGCCATATTTTCCATGTTTTTCAACGGATTTTCAAAAACTCTTGTTTTTGAGATAGACCAATATTTTGTCTTTAGATTGGTGTTGATTTTGTCTAAATCGCTTAGAAACCAAATGTTTTGTGTCCATTTGAATTCAATAATCTTTGATTTTTAAGCGTTTTTGCCTAATTTTAACCAATTTTATTTTTGTCACGTTTTTGCAATTTAGACAAAACCAAAGTCATTCGAAAGAGCCATTAATGGACAGTCTAAATAATAAGAGTTTTCAAAAATCCGTTGAAAAACAAGAAAAATATGGCCAATTCAAGAAATCATACAATATCAAAATAGTCAAATTTCAGATTTATAAAAATTCGCTTTTTGATATTAGATGTTTTTTTTCAATTGGCCATATTTTCCATGTTTTTCAACGGATTTTCAAAAACTCTTGTTTTTTAGATAGACCAATATTTGCTCTTTCGATTGGAGTTGATTTTGTCTAAATCGCTTAAAAATCAAATGTTTTGTGTCCATTTGAATTCAATAATCTTTGATTTTTAAGCGTTTTTTATTAATTTTAACCAATTTTATATTTGTCACGTTTTTGCAATTTAGACAAAACCAAAGTCATTCGAAAGAGCCATTAATGGACAGTCTAAATAATAAGAGTTTTCAAAAATCCGTTGAAACACAAGAAAATTATGGCCAATTCAAGAAATCATACAATATCAAAATAGTCATGATTCAGATTTTAAAAATTCGCTTTTTGATATTTGATGTTTTTTGAATTGGCCATATTTTCCATGTTTTTCAACGGATTTTCCAAAACTCTTGTTGTTGATTTTGTCTAAATCGCTTAAAAATCAAATGTTTTGTGCCCATTTGAATTCAATAATCTTTCATTTTTAAGCGTTTTTGCTTAATTTTAACCAATTTTATATTTGTCACGTTTTTGCAATTAAGACAAAACCAGTCATTCAAAAGAGCCATTAATGAACAGTCTAAATAATATGAGTTTTCAAAAATCCGTTGAAAAACAAGAAAAATATGGCCAATTCAAGAAATCATACAATATCAAAATAGTCAAATTTTCATACCATATGAAACTAGTCAAATTTCAGATTTATA
The DNA here is from genome assembly GCA_963920705.1 of Odiellus spinosus. NCBI lineage: Eukaryota > Metazoa > Arthropoda > Arachnida > Opiliones > Phalangiidae > Odiellus > Odiellus spinosus. Next base: position 350,725 of record CAWUCO010000284.1, on the reverse strand, counting down.
AAAATTCGCTTTTTGATATTAGATGTTTTTTCAATTGGCCATATTTTCCATGTTTTTCAACGGATTTTCCAAAACTGTTGTTTTTTAGATAGACCAATATTTGCTCTTTCGAATGGAGTTGATTTTGTCTAAATCGCTTAAAAATCAAATGTTTTGTGTCCATTTGAATTCAATAATCTTTGATTTTTAAGCGTTTTTGCTTAATTTTAACCAATTTTATATTTGTCACGTTTTTGCAATTTAGACAAAACCAAAGTCATTCGAAAGAGCCATTAATGGACAGTCTAAATAATAAGAGTTTTCAAAAATCCGTTGAAAAACAAGAAAAATATGGCCAATTCAAGAAATCATACCATATGAAACTAGTCAAATTTCAGATTTTAAAAATTCATTTTTGATATTTGAGGTTTTTTTGAATTGGCCATATTTTCCATGTTTTTCAACGGATTTTCAAAAACTCTTGTTTTTGAGATAGACCAATATTTTGTCTTTCGATTGGTGTTGATTTTGTCTAAATCGCTTAGAAACCAAATGTTTTGTGTCCATTTGAATTCAATAATCTTTGATTTTTAAGCGTTTTTGCTTAATTTTAACCAATTTTATTTTTGTCACGTTTTTGCAATTTAGACAAAACCAAAGTCATTCGAAAGAGCCATTAATGGACAGTCTAAATAATAAGAGTTTTCAAAAATCCGTTGAAAAACAAGAAAAATATGGCCAATTCAAGAAATCATACAATATCAAAATAGTCAAATTTCAGATTTATAAAAATTCGCTTTTTGATATAAGATGTTTTTTTTCAATTGGCCATATTTTCCATGTTTTTCAACGGATTTTCAAAAACTCTTGTTTTTTAGATAGACCAATATTTGCTCTTTCGATTGGAGTTGATTTTGTCTAAATCGCTTAAAAATCAAATGTTTTGTGTCCATTTGAATTCAATAATCTTTGATTTTTAAGCGTTTTTTATTAATTTTAACCTATTTTATATTTGTCACGTTTTTGCAATTTAGACAAAACCAAAGTCATTCGAAAGAGCCATTAATGGACAGTCTAAATAATAAGAGTTTTCAAAAATCCGTTGAAACACAAGAAAATTATGGCCAATTCAAGAAATCATACAATATCAAAATAGTCATGATTCAGATTTTAAAAATTCGCTTTTTGATATTTGATGTTTTTTGAATTGGCCATATTTTCCATGTTTTTCAACGGATTTTCCAAAACTCTTGTTTTTGAAATAGACCAATATTTGGTCTTTCGATTGGTGTTGATTTTGTCTAAATCGCTTAAAAATCAAATGTTTTGTGCCCATTTGAATTCAATAATCTTTCATTTTTAAGCGTTTTTGCTTAATTTTAACCAATTTTATATTTGTCACGTTTTTGCAATTAAGACAAAACCAGTCATTCAAAAGAGCCATTAATGAACAGTCTAAATAATATGAGTTTTCAAAAATCCGTTGAAAAACAAGAAAAATATGGCCAATTCAAGAAATCATACAATATCAAAATAGTCAAATTTTCATACCATATGAAACTAGTCAAATTTCAGATTTTAAAAATTCATTTTTGATATTTGATGTTTTTTTGAATTGGCCATATTTTCCATGTTTTTCAACGGATTTTCAAAAACTCTTGTTTTTGAGATAGACCAATATTTTGTCTTTCGATTGGTGTTGATTTTGTCTAAATCGCTTAGAAACCAAATGTTTTGTGTCCATTTGAATTCAATAATCTTTGATTTTTAAGCGTTTTTGCTTAATTTTAACCAATTTTATTTTTGTCACGTTTTTGCAATTTAGACAAAACCAAAGTCATTCGAAAGAGCCATTAATGGACAGTCTAAATAATAAGAGTTTTCAAAAATCCGTTGAAAAACAAGAAAAATATGGCCAATTCAAGAAATCATACAATATCAAAATAGTCAAATTTCAGATTTATAAAAATTCGCTTTTTGATATTAGATGTTTTTTTTCAATTGGCCATATTTTCCATGTTTTTCAACGGATTTTCAAAAACTCTTGTTTTTTAGATAGACCAATATTTGCTCTTTCGATTGGAGTTGATTTTGTCTAAATCGCTTAAAAATCAAATGTTTTGTGTCCATTTGAATTCAATAATCTTTGATTTTTAAGCGTTTTTTATTAATTTTAACCAATTTTATATTTGTCACGTTTTTGCAATTTAGACAAAACCAAAGTCATTCGAAAGAGCCATTAATGGACAGTCTAAATAATAAGAGTTTTCAAAAATCCGTTGAAACACAAGAAAATTATGGCCAATTCAAGAAATCATACAATATCAAAATAGTCATGATTCAGATTTTAAAAATTCGCTTTTTGATATTTGATGTTTTTTGAATTGGCCATATTTTCCATGTTTTTCAACGGATTTTCCAAAACTCTTGTTTTTGAAATAGACCAATATTTGGTCTTTCGATTGGTGTTGATTTTGTCTAAATCGCTTAAAAATCAAATGTTTTGTGCCCATTTGAATTCAATAATCTTTCATTTTTAAGCGTTTTTGCTTAATTTTAACCAATTTTATATTTGTCACGTTTTTGCAATTAAGACAAAACCAGTCATTCAAAAGAGCCATTAATGAACAGTCTAAATAATATGAGTTTTCAAAAATCCGTTGAAAAACAAGAAAAATATGGCCAATTCAAGAAATCATACAATATCAAAATAGTCAAATTTTCATACCATATGAAACTAGTCAAATTTCAGATTTATAAAAATTCGCTTTTTGATATTAGATGTTTTTTTCAATTGGCCATATTTTCCATGTTTTTCAACGGATTTTCCAAAACTGTTGTTTTTTAGATAGACCAATATTTGCTCTTTCGAATGGAGTTGATTTTGTCTAAATCGCTTAAAAATCAAATGTTTTGTGTCCATTTGAATTCAATAATCTTTGATTTTTAAGCGTTTTTGCTTAATTTTAACCAATTTTATATTTGTCACGTTTTTGCAATTTAGACAAAACCAAAGTCATTCGAAAGAGCCATTAATGGACAGTCTAAATAATAAGAGTTTTCAAAAATCCGTTGAAAAACAAGAAAAATATGGCCAATTCAAGAAATCATACCATATGAAACTAGTCAAATTTCAGATTTTAAAAATTCATTTTTGATATTTGATGTTTTTTTGAATTGGCCATATTTTCCATGTTTTTCAACGGATTTTCAAAAACTCTTGTTTTTGAGATAGACCAATATTTTGTCTTTCGATTGGTGTTGATTTTGTCTAAATCGCTTAGAAACCAAATGTTTTGTGTCCATTTGAATTCAATAATCTTTGATTTTTAAGCGTTTTTGCTTAATTTTAACCAATTTTATTTTTGTCACGTTTTGCAATTTAGACAAAACCAAAGTCATTCGAAAGAGCCATTAATGGACAGTCTAAATAATAAGAGTTTTCAAAAATCCGTTGAAAAACAAGAAAAATATGGCCAATTCAAGAAATCATACAATATCAAAATAGTCAAATTTCAGATTTATAAAAATTCGCTTTTTGATATTAGATGTTTTTTTCAATTGGCCATATTATCCATGTTTTTCAACGGATTTTCAAAAACTCTTGTTTTTTAGATAGACCAATATTTTCTCTTTCGATTGGAGTTGATTTTGTCTAAATCGCTTAAAAATCAAATGTTTTGTGTCCATTTGAATTCAATAATCTTTGATTTTTAAGCGTTTTTTATTAATTTTAACCAATTTTATATTTGTCACGTTTTTGCAATTTAGACAAAACCAAAGTCATTCGAAAGAGCCATTAATGGACAGTCTAAATAATAAGAGTTTTCAAAAATCCGTTGAAACACAAGAAAATTATGGCCAATTCAAGAAATCATACAATATCAAAATAGTCATGATTCAGATTTTAAAAATTCGCTTTTTGATATTTGATGTTTTTTGAATTGGCCATATTTTCCATGTTTTTCAACGGATTTTCCGAAACTCTTGTTTTTGAAATAGACCAATATTTGGTCTTTCGATTGGTGTTGATTTTGTCTAAATCGCTTAAAAATCAAATGTTTTGTGCCCATTTGAATTCAATAATCTTTCATTTTTAAGCGTTTTTGCTTAATTTTAACCAATTTTATATTTGTCACGTTTTTGCAATTAAGACAAAACCAGTCATTCAAAAGAGCCATTAATGAACAGTCTAAATATTATGAGTTTTCAAAAATCCGTTGAAAAACAAGAAAAATATGGCCAATTCAAGAAATCATACAATATCAAAATAGTCAAATTTTCATACCATATGAAACTAGTCAAATTTCAGTTTTATAAAAATTCGCTTTTTGATATTAGATGTTTTTTTCAATTGGCCATATTTTCCATGTTTTTCAACGGATTTTCCAAAACTGTTGTTTTTTAGATAGACCAATATTTGCTCTTTCGAATGGAGTTGATTTTGTCTAAATCGCTTAAAAATCAAATGTTTTGTGTCCATTTGAATTCAATAATCTTTGATTTTTAAGCGTTTTTGCTTAATTTTAACCAATTTTATATTTGTCACGTTTTTGTAATTTAGACAAAACCAAAGTCATTCGAAAGAGCCATTAATGGACAGTCTAAATAATAAGAGTTTTCAAAAATCCGTTGAAAAACAAGAAAAATATGGCCAATTCAAGAAATCATACCATATGAAACTAGTCAAATTTCAGATTTATAAAAATTCGCTTTTTGATATTAGATGTTTTTTTCAATTGGCCATATTTTCCATGTTTTTCAACGGATTTTCCAAAACTGTTGTTTTTTAGATAGACCAATATTTTGTCTTTCGATTGGTGTTGATTTTGTCTAAATCGCTTAAAAACCAAATGTTTTGTGTCCATTTGAATTCAATAATCTTTGATTTTTAAGCGTTTTTGCTTAATTTTAACCAATTTTATATTTGTCACGTTTTTGCAATTTAGACAAAACCAAAGTCATTCGAAAGAGCCATTAATGGACAGTCTAAATAATAAGAGTTTTCAAAAATCCGTTGAAAAACAAGAAAAATATGGCCAATTCAAGAAATCATACCATATGAAACTAGTCAAATTTCAGATTTTAAAAATTCATTTTTGATATTTGATGTTTTTTTGAATTGGCCATATTTTCCATGTTTTTCAACGGATTTTCAAAAACTCTTGTTTTTGAGATAGACCAATATTTTGTCTTTCGATTGGTGTTGATTTTGTCTAAATCGCTTAGAAACCAAATGTTTTGTGTCCATTTGAATTCAATAATCTTTGATTTTTAAGCGTTTTTGCTTAATTTTAACCAATTTTATTTTTGTCACGTTTTTGCAATTTAGACAAAACCAAAGTCATTCGAAAGAGCCATTAATGGACAGTCTAAATAATAAGAGTTTTCAAAAATCCGTTGAAAAACAAGAAAAATATGGCCAATTCAAGAAATCATACAATATCAAAATAGTCAAATTTCAGATTTATAAAAATTCGCTTTTTGATATTAGATGTTTTTTTTCAATTGGCCATATTTTCCATGTTTTTCAACGGATTTTCAAAAACTCTTGTTTTTTAGATAGACCAATATTTTCTCTTTCGATTGGAGTTGATTTTGTCTAAATCGCTTAAAAATCAAATGTTTTGTGTCCATTTGAATTCAATAATCTTTGATTTTTAAGCGTTTTTTATTAATTTTAACCAATTTTATATTTGTCACGTTTTTGCAATTTAGACAAAACCAAAGTCATTCGAAAGAGCCATTAATGGACAGTCTAAATAATAAGAGTTTTCAAAAATCCGTTGAAACACAAGAAAATTATGGCCAATTCAAGAAATCATACAATATCAAAATAGTCATGATTCAGATTTTAAAAATTCGCTTTTTGATATTTGATGTTTTTTGAATTGGCCATATTTTCCATGTTTTTCAACGGATTTTCCGAAACTCTTGTTTTTGAAATAGACCAATATTTGGTCTTTCGATTGGTGTTGATTTTGTCTAAATCGCTTAAAAATCAAATGTTTTGTGCCCATTTGAATTCAATAATCTTTCATTTTTAAGCGTTTTTGCTTAATTTTAACCAATTTTATATTTGTCACGTTTTTGCAATTAAGACAAAACCAGTCATTCAAAAGAGCCATTAATGAACAGTCTAAATAATATGAGTTTTCAAAAATCCGTTGAAAAACAAGAAAAATATGGCCAATTCAAGAAATCATACAATATCAAAATAGTCAAATTTTCATACCATATGAAACTAGTCAAATTTCAGTTTTATAAAAATTCGCTTTTTGATATTAGATGTTTTTTTCAATTGGCCATATTTTCCATGTTTTTCAACGGATTTTCCAAAACTGTTGTTTTTTAGATAGACCAATATTTGCTCTTTCGAATGGAGTTGATTTTGTCTAAATCGCTTAAAAATCAAATGTTTTGTGTCCATTTGAATTCAATAATCTTTGATTTTTAAGCGTTTTTGCTTAATTTTAACCAATTTTATATTTGTCACGTTTTTGCAATTTAGACAAAACCAAAGTCATTCGAAAGAGCCATTAATGGACAGTCTAAATAATAAGAGTTTTCAAAAATCCGTTGAAAAACAAGAAAAATATGGCCAATTCAAGAAATCATACCATATGAAACTAGTCAAATTTCAGATTTATAAAAATTCGCTTTTTGATATTAGATGTTTTTTTCAATTGGCCATATTTTCCATGTTTTTCAACGGATTTTCCAAAACTGTTGTTTTTTAGATAGACCAATATTTTGTCTTTCGATTGGTGTTGATTTTGTCTAAATCGCTTAAAAACCAAATGTTTTGTGTCCATTTGAATTCAATAATCTTTGATTTTTAAGCGTTTTTGCTTAATTTTAACCAATTTTATATTTGTCACGTTTTTGCAATTTAGACAAAACCAAAGTCATTCGAAAGAGCCATTAATGGACAGTCTAAATAATAAGAGTTTTCAAAAATCCGTTGAAAAACAAGAAAAATATGGCCAATTCAAGAAATCATACCATATGAAACTAGTCAAATTTCAGATTTTAAAAATTCATTTTTGATATTTGATGTTTTTTTGAATTGGCCATATTTTCCATGTTTTTCAACGGATTTTCCGAAACTCTTGTTTTTGAAATAGACCAATATTTGGTCTTTCGATTGGTGTTGATTTTGTCTAAATCGCTTAAAAATCAAATGTTTTGTGCCCATTTGAATTCAATAATCTTTCATTTTTAAGCGTTTTTGCTTAATTTTAACCAATTTTATATTTGTCACGTTTTTGCAATTAAGACAAAACCAGTCATTCAAAAGAGCCATTAATGAACAGTCTAAATAATATGAGTTTTCAAAAATCCGTTGAAAAACAAGAAAAATATGGCCAATTCAAGAAATCATACAATATCAAAATAGTCAAATTTTCATACCATATGAAACTAGTCAAATTTCAGTTTTATAAAAATTCGCTTTTTGATATTAGATGTTTTTTTCAATTGGCCATATTTTCCATGTTTTTCAACGGATTTTCCAAAACTGTTGTTTTTTAGATAGACCAATATTTGCTCTTTCGAATGGAGTTGATTTTGTCTAAATCGCTTAAAAATCAAATGTTTTGTGTCCATTTGAATTCAATAATCTTTGATTTTTAAGCGTTTTTGCTTAATTTTAACCAATTTTATATTTGTCACGTTTTTGCAATTTAGACAAAACCAATATCATTCGAAAGAGCCATTAATGGACAGTCTAAATAATAAGAGTTTTCAAAAATCCGTTGAAAAACAAGAAAAATATGGCCAATTCAAGAAATCATACCATATGAAACTAGTCAAATTTCAGATTTATAAAAATTCGCTTTTTGATATTAGATGTTTTTTTCAATTGGCCATATTTTCCATGTTTTTCAACGGATTTTCCAAAACTGTTGTTTTTTAGATAGACCAATATTTTGTCTTTCGATTGGTGTTGATTTTGTCTAAATCGCTTAAAAACCAAATGTTTTGTGTCCATTTGAATTCAATAATCTTTGATTTTTAAGCGTTTTTGCTTAATTTTAACCAATTTTATATTTGTCACGTTTTTGCAATTTAGACAAAACCAAAGTCATTCGAAAGAGCCATTAATGGACAGTCTAAATAATAAGAGTTTTCAAAAATCCGTTGAAAAACAAGAAAAATATGGCCAATTCAAGAAATCATACAATATCAAAATAGTCAAGATTCAGATTTTAAAAATTCGCTTTTTGATATTTGATGCTTTTTTGAATTGGCCATATTTTCCATGTTTTTCAACGGATTTTCCAAAACTCTTGTTTTTTAGATAGACGAATATTTGCTCTTTCGATTGGTGTAGATTTTGTCTAAATCGCTTAAAAATCAAATGTTTTGTGTCCCTTTGAATTCAATAATCTTTGATTTTTAAGCGTTTTTTATTAATTTTAACCAATTTTATATTTGTCACGTTTTTGCAATTTAGACAAAACCAAAGTCATTCGAAAGAGCCATTAATGGACAGTCTAAATAATAAGAGTTTTCAAAAATCCGTTGAAAAACAAGAAAATTATGGCCAAATCAAGAAATCATACAATATCTAAATAGTCAAATTTCAGATTTTAAAAATTCGTTTTTTGATATTTGATGCTTTTTTGAATTGGCCATATTTTCCATGTTTTTCAACGGATTTTCCAAAACTCTTGTTTTTTTAGATAGACGAATATTTGCTCTTTCGATTGGTGTTGATTTTGTCTAAATCTCTTAAAAATCAAATGTTTTGTGTCCATTTGAATTCAATAATCTTTGATTTTTAAGCGTTTTTGCTTAATTTTAACCAATTTTATATTTGTCACGTTTTTGCAATTAAGACAAAACCAGTCATTCGAAAGAGCCATTAATGAACAGTTTAAATAATATGAGTTTTCAAAAATCCGTTGAAAAACAAGAAAAATATGGAAAATTCAAGAAATCATACAATATTAAATAGTCAAATTTCTGATTTTAAAAATTCGCTTTTTGATATTAGATGTTTTTTTGAATTGGCCATACTTTCCATGTTTTTCAACGGATTTTCCAAAACTCTTGTTTTTTAGATAGACCTATATTTGCTCTTTCGATTGGTGTTGATTTTGTCTATATCGCCTAAAAATCAAATGTTTTGTGTCCATTTGAATCCAATAATCTTTGATTTTTAAGCGTTTTTGCTTAATTTTAACCAATTTTATATTTGTCACGTTTTTGCAATTAAGACAAAACCAGTCATTCGAAAGAGCCATTAATGAACAGTCTAAATAATATGAGTTTTCAAAAATCCGTTGAAAAACAAGAAAAATATGGCCGATTCAAGAAATCATACAATATCAAAATAGTCAAATTTCAGATTTTAAAAATTCATTTTTTGATATTAGATGTTTTTTTGAAATGGCCATATTTTCCATGTTTTTTAACGGATTTTCTAAAAATCTGGTTTTTTAGATAGACCAATATTTGCTCTTTCGATTGGTGTTGATTTTGTCTAAATCGCTTAAAAATCAAATGTTTTGTGTCCCTTTGAATTCAATAATCTTTGATTTTTAAGCGTTTTTGCTTAATTTTAACCAATTTTATATTTGTCACGTTTTTGCAATGTAGACAAAACCAAAGTTATTCGAAAGAGCCATTAATGGACAGTCTAAATAATAAGAGTTTTCAAAAATCCGTTGAAAAACAAGAAAAATATGGCCAATTCAAGAAATCATACAATATCTAAATAGTCAAATTTCAGATTTTAAAAATTCGTTTTTTGATATTTGATGCTTTTTTGAATTGGCCAAATTTTCCATGTTTTTCAACGGATTTTCCAAAACTCTTGTTTTTGAGATAGACCAATATTTGGTCTTTTGATTGGTGTTGATTTTGTCTAGATCGCTTAAAAATCAAATGTTTTGTGTCCATTTGAATTCAATAATCTTTGATTTTTAAGCGTTTTTGCTTAATTTTAACCAATTTTATATTTGTCACGTTTTTGCAATTAAGAAAAAACCAGTCATTCGAAAGAGCCATTAATGAACAGTCTAAATAATATGAGTTTTCAAAAATCCGTTGAAAAACAAGAAAAATATGGAAAATTCAAGAAATCATACAATATCAAAATAGTCAAATTTTAGATTTTAAAAATTCGTTATTTGATATTTGATGTTTTTTTGAATTGGCCATATTTTCCATGTTTTTCAAAGGATTTTCCAATACTCTTGTTTTTTTAGATAGACGAATATTTGCTCTTTCGATTGGTGTTGATTTTGTCTAAATCGCTTAAAAATCAAATGTTTTGTGTCCATTTGAATTCAATAATCTTTGACTTTACAGCGTTTTTGCTTAATTTTAACCAATTTTATATTTGTCACGTTTTTGCAATTAAGACAAAACCAGTCATTCGAAAGAGCCATTAATGAACAGTTTAAATAATATGAGTTTTCAAAAATCCGTTGAAAAACAAGAAAAATATGGAAAATTCAAGAAATCATACAATATTAAATAGTCAAATTTCTGATTTTAAAAATTCGCTTTTTGATATTAGATGTTTTTTTGAATTGGCCATACTTTCCATGTTTTTCAACGGATTTTCCAAAACTCTTGTTTTTTAGATAGACCTATATTTGCTCTTTCGATTGGTGTTGATTTTGTCTATATCGCTTAAAAATCAAATGTTTTGTGTCCATTTGAATCCAATAATCTTTGATTTTTAAGCGTTTTTGCTTAATTTTAACCAATTTTATATTTGTCACGTTTTTGCAATTAAGACAAAACCAGTCATTCGAAAGAGCCATTAATAAACAGTCTAAATAATATGAGTTTTCAAAAATCCGTTGAAAAACAAGAAAAATATGGCCAATTCAAGAAATCATACAATATCAAAATAGTCAAATTTCAGATTTTAAAAATTCATTTTTTGATATTAGATGTTTTTTTGAAATGGCCATATTTTCCATGTTTTTTAACGGATTTTCTAAAAATCTGGTTTTTTAGATAGACCAATATTTGCTCTTTCGATTGGTGTTGATTTTGTCTAAATCGCTTAAAAATCAAATGTTTTGTGTCCCATTGAATTCAATAATCTTTGATTTTTAAGCGTTTTTGCTTAATTTTAACCAATTTTATTTTTGTCACGTTTTTGCAATTTAGACAAAACCAAAGTCATTCGAAAGAGCCATTAATGGAAAGTCTAAATAATAAGAGTTTTCAAAAATCCGTTGAAAAACAAGAAAAATATGGCCAATTCAAGAAATCATACCATATGAAACTAGTCAAATTTCAGATTTATAAAAATTCGCTTTTTGATATTAGATGTTTTTTTTCAATTGGCCATATTTTCCATGTTTTTCAACGGATTTTCCAAAACTGTTGTTTTTTAGATAGACCAATATTTGCTCTTTCGATTGGTGTTGATTTTGTCTAAATCGCTTAAAAATCAAATGTTTTGTGTCCATTTGAATTCAATAATCTTTGATTTTTAAGCGTTTTTTATTAATTTTAACCAATTTTATATTTGTCACGTTTTTGCAATTTAGACAAAACCAAAGTCATTCGAAAGAGCCATTAATGGACAGTCTAAATAATAAGAGTTTTCAAAAATCCGTTGAAACACAAGAAAATTATGGCCAATTCAAGAAATCATACAATATCAAAATAGTCATGATTCAGATTTTAAAAATTCGCTTTTTGATATTTGATGTTTTTTGAATTGGCCATATTTTCCATGTTTTTCAACGGATTTTCCAAAACTCTTGTTTTTGAAATAGACCAATATTTGGTCTGTCGATTGGTGTTGATTTTGTATAAATCGCTTAAAAATCAAATGTTTTGTGCCCATTTGAATTCAATAATCTTTCATTTTTAAGCGTTTTTGCTTAATTTTAACCAATTTTATATTTGTCACGTTTTTGCAATTAAGACAAAACCAGTCATTCAAAAGAGCCATTAATGAACAGTCTAAATAATATGAGTTTTCAAAAATCCGTTGAAAAACAAGAAAAATATGGCCAATTCAAGAAATCATACAATATCAAAATAGTCAAATTTTCATACCATATGAAACTAGTCAAATTTCAGATTTATAAAAATTCCCTTTTTGATATTAGATGTTTTTTTCAATTGGCCATATTTTCCATGTTTTTCAACGGATTTTCCAAAACTGTTGTTTTTTAGATAGACCAATATTTGCTCTTTCGAATGGAGTTGATTTTGTCTAAATCGCTTAAAAATCAAATGTTTTGTGTCCATTTGAATTCAATAATCTTTGATTTTTAAGCGTTTTTGCTTAATTTTAACCAATTTTATATTTGTCACGTTTTTGCAATTTAGACAAAACCAAAGTCATTCGAAAGAGCCATTAATGGACAGTCTAAATAATAAGAGTTTTCAAAAATCCGTTGAAAAACAAGAAAAATATGGCCAATTCAAGAAATCATACCATATGAAACTAGTCAAATTTCTGATTTTAAAAATTCGCTTTTTGATATTAGATGTTTTTTTGAATTGGCCATACTTTCCATGTTTTTCAACGGATTTTCCAAAACTCTTGTTTTTTAGATAGACCTATATTTGCTCTTTCGATTGGTGTTGATTTTGTCTATATCGCTTAAAAATCAAATGTTTTGTGTCCATTTGAATCCAATAATCTTTGATTTTTAAGCGTTTTTGCTTAATTTTAACCAATTTTATATTTGTCACGTTTTTGCAATTAAGACAAAACCAGTCATTCGAAAGAGCCATTAATGAACAGTCTAAATAATATTAGTTTTCAAAAATCCGTTGAAAAACAAGAAAAATATGGCCAATTCAAGAAATCATACAATATCAAAATAGTCAAATTTCAGATTTTAAAAATTCATTTTTTGATATTAGATGTTTTTTTGAAATGGCCATATTTTCCATGTTTTTTAACGGATTTTCTAAAAATCTGGTTTTTTAGATAGACCAATATTTGCTCTTTCGATTGGTGTTGATTTTGTCTAAATCGCTTAAAAATCAAATGTTTTGTGTCCCTTTGAATTCAATAATCTTTGATTTTTAAGCGTTTTTGCTTAATTTTAACCAATTTTATATTTGTCACGTTTTTGCAATGTAGACAAAACCAAAGTCATTCGAAAGAGCCATTAATGGACAGTCTAAATAATAAGAGTTTTCAAAAATCCGTTGAAAAACAAGAAAAATATGGCCAATTCAAGAAATCATACAATATCTAAATAGTCAAATTTCAGATTTTAAAAATTCGTTTTTTGATATTTGATGCTTTTTTGAATTGGCCAAATTTTCCATGTTTTTCAACGGATTTTCCAAAACTCTTGTTTTTGAGATAGACCAATATTTGGTCTTTTGATTGGTGTTGATTTTGTCTACATCGCTTAAAAATCAAATGTTTTGTGTCCATTTGAATTCTATAATCTTTGATTTTTAAGCGTTTTTGCTTAATTTTAACCAATTTTATATTTGTCACGTTTTTGCAATTAAGAAAAAACCAGTCATTCGAAAGAGCCATTAATGAACAGTCTAAATAATATGAGTTTTCAAAAATCCGTTGAAAAACAAGAAAAATATGGAAAATTCAAGAAATCATACAATATCAAAATAGTCAAATTTTAGATTTTAAAAATTCGTTATTTGATATTTGATGTTTTTTTGAATTGGCCATATTTTCCATGTTTTTCAAAGGATTTTCCAATACTCTTGTTTTTTTAGATAGACGAATATTTGCTCTTTCGATTGGTGTTGATTTTGTCTAAATCGCTTAAAAATCAAATGTTTTGTGTCCATTTGAATTCAATAATCTTTGACTTTACAGCGTTTTTGCTTAATTTTAACCAATTTTATATTTGTCACGTTTTTGCAATTAAGACAAAACCAGTCATTCGAAAGAGCCATTAATGAACAGTTTAAATAATATGAGTTTTCAAAAATCCGTTGAAAAACAAGAAAAATATGGCCAATTCAAGAAATCATACAATATCAAAATAGTCAAATTTCAGATTTTAAAAATTCATTTTTTGATATTAGATGTTTTTTTGAAATGGCCATATTTTCCATGTTTTTTAACGGATTTTCTAAAAATCTGGTTTTTTAGATAGACCAATATTTGCTCTTTCGATTGGTGTTGATTTTGTCTAAATCGCTTAAAAATCAAATGTTTTGTGTCCCATTGAATTCAATAATCTTTGATTTTTAAGCGTTTTTGCTTAATTTTAACCAATTTTATTTTTGTCACGTTTTTGCAATTTAGACAAAACCAAAGTCATTCGAAAGAGCCATTAATGGACAGTCTAAATAATAAGAGTTTTCAAAAATCCGTTGAAAAACAAGAAAAATATGGCCAATTCAAGAAATCATACCATATGAAACTAGTCAAATTTCAGATTTATAAAAATTCGCTTTTTGATATTAGATGTTTTTTTTCAATTGGCCATATTTTCCATGTTTTTCAATGGATTTTCCAAAACTGTTGTTTTTTAGATAGACCAATATTTGCTCTTTCGATTGGTGTTGATTTTGTCTAAATCGCTTAAAAATCAAATGTTTTGTGTCCCTTTGAATTCAATAATCTTTGATTTTTAAACGTTTTTGCTTAATTTTAACCAATTTTATATTTGTCACGTTTTTGCAATTAAGACAAAACCAGTCATTCGAAAGAGCCATTAATGAACAGTCTAAATAATATGAGTTTTCAAAAATCCGTTGAAAAACAAGAAAAATATGGCCAATTCAAGAAATCATACAATATCAAAATAGTCAAATTTCAGATTTTAAAAATTCATTTTTTGATATTAGATGTTTTTTTGAAATGGCCATATTTTCCATGTTTTTTAACGGATTTTCTAAAAATCTGGTTTTTTAGATAGACCAATATTTGCTCTTTCGATTGGTGTTGATTTTGTCTAAATCGCTTAAAAATCAAATGTTTTGTGTCCCTTTGAATTCAATAATCTTTGATTTTTAAACGTTTTTGCTTAATTTTAACCAATTTTATATTTGTCACGTTTTTGCAATTTATACAAAACCAAAGTCATTCGAAAGAACCATTAATGGACAGTCTTAATAATAAGAGTTTTCAAAAATCCGTTGAAAAACAAGAAAAATATGGCCAATTCAAGAAATCATACAATATCAAAATAGTCAAATTTCAGATTTTAAAAATTCATTTTTGATATTTGATGTTTTTTTGAATTGGCCATATTTTCCATGTTTTTCAACGGATTTTCAAAAACTCTTGTTTTTGAGATAGACCAATATTTTGTCTTTCGATTGGTGTTGATTTTGTCTAAATCGCTTAGAAACCAAATGTTTTGTGTCCATTTGAATTCAATAATCTTTGATTTTTAAGCGTTTTTGCTTAATTTTAACCAATTTTATTTTTGTCACGTTTTTGCAATTTAGACAAAACCAAAGTCATTCGAAAGAGCCATTAATGGACAGTCTAAATAATAAGAGTTTTCAAAAATCCGTTGAAAAACAAGAAAAATATGGCCAATTCAAGAAATCATACAATATCAAAATAGTCAAATTTCAGATTTTAAAAATTCATTTTTTGATATTAGATGTTTTTTTGAAATGGCCATATTTTCCATGTTTTTTAACGGATTTTCTAAAAATCTGGTTTTTTAGATAGACCAATATTTGCTCTTTCGATTGGTGTTGATTTTGTCTAAATCGCTTAAAAATCAAATGTTTTGTGTCCCATTGAATTCAATAATCTTTGATTTTTAAGCGTTTTTGCTTAATTTTAACCAATTTTATTTTTGTCACGTTTTTGCAATTTAGACAAAACCAAAGTCATTCGAAAGAGCCATTAATGGACAGTCTAAATAATAAGAGTTTTCAAAAATCCGTTGAAAAACAAGAAAAATATGGCCAATTCAAGAAATCATACCATATGAAACTAGTCAAATTTCAGATTTATAAAAATTCGCTTTTTGATATTAGATGTTTTTTTTCAATTGGCCATATTTTCCATGTTTTTCAACGGATTTTCCAAAACTGTTGTTTTTTAGATAGACCAATATTTGCTCTTTCGATTGGTGTTGATTTTGTCTAAATCGCTTAAAATTCAAATGTTTTGTGTCCCTTTGAATTCAATAATATTTGATTTTTAAACGTTTTTGCTTAATTTTAACCAATTTTATATTTGTCACGTTTTTGCAATTTATACAAAACCAAAGTCATTCGAAAGAACCATTAATGGACAGTCTTAATAATAAGAGTTTTCAAAAATCCGTTGAAAAACAAGAAAAATATGGCCAATTCAAGAAATCATACAATATCAAAATAGTCAAATTTCAGATTTTAAAAATTCATTTTTGATATTTGATGTTTTTTTGAATTGGCCATATTTTCCATGTTTTTCAACGGATTTTCAAAAACTCTTGTTTTTGAGATAGACCAATATTTTGTCTTTCGATTGGTGTTGATTTTGTCTAAATCGCTTAGAAACCAAATGTTTTGTGTCCATTTGAATTCAATAATCTTTGATTTTTAAGCGTTTTTGCTTAATTTTAACCAATTTTATTTTTGTCACGTTTTTGCAATTTAGACAAAACCAAAGTCATTCGAAAGAGCCATTAATGGACAGTCTAAATAATAAGAGTTTTCAAAAATCCGTTGAAAAACAAGAAAAATATGGCCAATTCAAGAAATCATACAATATCAAAATAGTCAAATTTCAGATTTATAAAAATTCGCTTTTTGATATTAGATGTTTTTTTTCAATTGGCCATATTTTCCATGTTTTTCAACGGATTTTCAAAAACTCTTGTTTTTTAGATAGACCAATATTTGCTCTTTCGATTGGAGTTGATTTTGTCTAAATCGCTTAAAAATCAAATGTTTTGTGTCCATTTGAATTCAATAATCTTTGATTTTTAAGCGTTTTTTATTAATTTTAACCAATTTTATATTTGTCACGTTTTTGCAATTTAGACAAAACCAAAGTCATTCGAAAGAGCCATTAATGGACAGTCTAAATAATAAGAGTTTTCAAAAATCCGTTGAAACACAAGAAAATTATGGCCAATTCAAGAAATCATACAATATCAAAATAGTCATGATTCAGATTTTAAAAATTCGCTTTTTGGATATTTGATGTTTTTTGAATTGGCCATATTTTCCATGTTTTTCAACGGATTTTCCAAAACTCTTGTTTTTGAAATAGACCAATATTTGGTCTTTCGATTGGTGTTGATTTTGTCTAAATCGCTTAAAAATCAAATGTTTTGTGCCCATTTGAATTCAATAATCTTTCATTTTTAAGCGTTTTTGCTTAATTTTAACCAATTTTATATTTGTCACGTTTTTGCAATTAAGACAAAACCAGTCATTCAAAAGAGCCATTAATGAACAGTCTAAATAATATGAGTTTTCAAAAATCCGTTGAAAAACAAGAAAAATATGGCCAATTCAAGAAATCATACAATATCAAAATAGTCAAATTTTCATACCATATGAAACTAGTCAAATTTCAGATTTATAAAAATTCCCTTTTTGATATTAGATGTTTTTTTCAATTGGCCATATTTTCCATGTTTTTCAACGGATTTTCCAAAACTGTTGTTTTTTAGATAGACCAATATTTGCTCTTTCGAATGGAGTTGATTTTGTCTAAATCGCTTAAAAATCAAATGTTTTGTGTCCATTTGAATTCAATAATCTTTGATTTTTAAGCGTTTTTGCTTAATTTTAACCAATTTTATATTTGTCACGTTTTTGCAATTTAGACAAAACCAAAGTCATTCGAAAGAGCCATTAATGGACAGTCTAAATAATAAGAGTTTTCAAAAATCCGTTGAAAAACAAGAAAAATATGGCCAATTCAAGAAATCATACCATATGAAACTAGTCAAATTTCAGATTTATAAAGATTCGCTTTTTGATATTAGATGTTTTTTTCAATTGGCCATATTTTCCATGTTTTTCAACGGATTTTCCAAAACTGTTGTTTTTTAGATAGACCAATATTTTGTCTTTCGATTGGTGTTGATTTTGTCTAAATCGCTTAAAAACCAAATGTTTTGTGTCCATTTGAATTCAATAATCTTTGATTTTTAAGCGTTTTTGCTTAATTTTAACCAATTTTATATTTGTCACGTTTTTGCAATTTAGACAAAACCAAAGTCATTCGAAAGAGCCATTAATGGACAGTCTAAATAATAAGAGTTTTCAAAAATCCGTTGAAAAACAAGAAAAATATGGCCAATTCAAGAAATCATACAATATCAAAATAGTCAAGATTCAGATTTTAAAAATTCGCTTTTTGATATTTGATGCTTTTTTGAATTGGCCATATTTTCCATGTTTTTCAACGGATTTTCCAAAACTCTTGTTTTTTTAGATAGACGAATATTTGCTCTTTCGATTGGTGTAGATTTTGTCTAAATCGCTTAAAAATCAAATGTTTTGTGTCCCTTTGAATTCAATAATCTTTGATTTTTAAGCGTTTTTTATTAATTTTAACCAATTTTATATTTGTCACGTTTTTTTAATTTAGACAAAACCAAAGTCATTCGAAAGAGCCATTAATGGACAGTCTAAATAATAAGAGTTTTCAAAAATCCGTTGAAAAACAAGAAAATTATGGCCAATTCAAGAAATCATACAATATCAAAATAGTCAAGATTCAGATTTTAAAAATTCGCTTTTTGATATTTGATGTTTTTTGAATTGGCCATATTTTCCATGTTTTTCAACGGATTTTCCAAAACTCTTGTTTTTTTAGATAGACGAATATTTGCTCTTTCGATTGGTGTTGATTTTGTCTAAATCGCTTAAAAATCAAATGTTTTGTGTCCATTTGAATTCAATAATCTTTGATTTTTAAGCGTTTTTGCTTAATTTTAACCAATTTTATATTTGTCACGTTTTTGCAATTAAGACAAAACCAGTCATTCGAAAGAGCCATTAATGAACAGTTTAAATAATATGAGTTTTCAAAAATCCGTTGAAAAACAAGAAAAATATGGAAAATTCAAGAAATCATACAATATTAAATAGTCAAATTTCTGATTTTAAAAATTCGCTTTTTGATATTAGATGTTTTTTTGAATTGGCCATACTTTCCATGTTTTTCAACGGATTTTCCAAAACTCTTGTTTTTTAGATAGACCTATATTTGCTCTTTCGATTGGTGTTGATTTTGTCTATATCGCTTAAAAATCAAATGTTTTGTGTCCATTTGAATCCATAATCTTTGATTTTTAAGCGTTTTTGCTTAATTTTAACCAATTTTATATTTGTCACGTTTTTGCAATTAAGACAAAACCAGTCATTCGAAAGAGCCATTAATGAACAGTCTAAATAATATGAGTTTTCAAAAATCCGTTGAAAAACAAGAAAAATATGGCCAATTCAAGAAATCATACAATATCAAAATAGTCAAATTTCAGATTTTAAAAATTCATTTTTTGATATTAGATGTTTTTTTGAAATGGCCATATTTTCCATGTTTTTTAACGGATTTTCTAAAAATCTGGTTTTTTAGATAGACCAATATTTGCTCTTTCGATTGGTGTTGATTTTGTCTAAATCGCTTAAAAATCAAATGTTTTGTGTCCCTTTGAATTCAATAATCTTTGATTTTTAAGCGTTTTTGCTTAATTTTAACCAATTTTATATTTGTCACGTTTTTGAAATGTAGACAAAACCAAAGTCATTCGAAAGAGCCATTATTGGACAGTCTAAATAATAAGAGTTTTCAAAAATCCGTTGAAAAACAAGAAAAATATGGCCAATTCAAGAAATCATACAATATCTAAATAGTCAAATTTCAGATTTTAAAAATTCGTTTTTTGATATTTGATGCTTTTTTGAATTGGCCAAATTTTCCATGTTTTTCAACGGATTTTCCAAAACTCTTGTTTTTTAGATAGACCAATATTTGCTCTTTCGATTGGTGTTGATTTTGTCTAAATCGCTTAAAAATCAAATGTTTTGTGTCCATTTGAATTCAATAATCTTTGATTTTTAAGCGTTTTTGCTTAATTTTAACCAATTTTATATTTGTCACGTTTTTGCAATTTAGACAAAACCAAAGTCATTCGAAAGAGCCATTAAAGGACAGTCTAAATAATAAGAGTTTTCAAAAATCCGTTGAAAAACAAGAAAAATATGGCCAATTCAAGAAATCATACAATATTAAATAGTCAAATTTCAGATTTTAAAAATTCGCTTTTTGATATTAGATGTTTTTTTGAATAGGCCATACTTTCCATGTTTTTCAACGGATTTTCCAAAACTCTTGTTTTTTAGATAGACCTATATTTGCTCTTTCGATTGGTGTTGATTTTGTCTATATCGCTTAAAAATCATATGTTTTGTGTCCATTTGAATCCAATAATCTTTGATTTTTAATCGTTTTTGCTTAATTTTAACCAATTTTATATTTGTCACGTTTTTGCAATTAAGACAAAACTAAAGTCATTCGAAAGAGCCATTAATGAACAGTCTAAATAATATGAGTTTTCAAAAATCCGTTGAAAAACAAGAAAAATATGGCCAGTTCAAGAAATCATACAATATCAAAATAGTCAAATTTCAGATTTTAAAAATTCGCTTTTTGATATTAGATGTGTTTTTGAATTGGCCATATTTTCCATGTTTTTCAACGGATTTTAAAAAACTCTTGTTTTTGAGATAGACCAATATTTTGTCTTTCGATTGGTGTTGATTTTGTCTAAATCGCTTAAAAATCAAATGTTTTGTGCTGACTTGAATTCAATAATCTTTCATTTTTAAGCGTTTTTGCTTAATTTTAACCAATTTTATAATTGTCACGTTTTTGCAATTTAGACAAAACCAAAGTCATTCGAAAGAGCCATTAATGAACAGTCTAAATAATATGAGTTTTCAAAAATCCGTTGAAAAACAAGAAAAATATGGCCAGTTCAAGAAATCATACAATATCAAAATAGTAAAATTTCAGATTTTAAAAATTCGCTTTTTGATATTAGATGTTTTTTGAATCGTCCATATTTTCCAGTTTTCAACGGATTTTCCAAAACTGTTGTTTTTTAGATAGACCAATATTTGCTCTTTCGATTGGTGTTAATTTTGACTAAATCGCTTAAAAATCAAATGTTTTGTGTCCATTTGAATTCAATAATCTTTCATTTTTAAGCGTTTTTGCTTAATTTAACCAATTTTATATTTTTCACGTTTTTGCAATTTAGACAAAACTAAAGTCATTCGAAAGAGCCATTAATGAACAGTCTAAATAATAAGAGTTTTCAAAAATCCGTTGAAAAACAAGAAAAATATGGCCAATTCTAGAAATCATACAATATCAAAATAGTCAAATTTCAGATTTTAAAAAATCGCTTTTTGATATTAGATGTTTTTTTTTAATTGGCCATATTTTCCATGTTTTTCAACGGATTTTCGAAAACTCTTGTTTTTGAGATAGACCAATATTTGGTCTTTCGATTGGTGTTGATTTTGTCTAAATCGCTTAAAAAACAAATGTTTTGTGTCCATTTGAATTCAATAATCTTTCATTTTTAAGCGTTTTTGCCTAATTTTAACCAATTTTATATTTGTCACGTTTTTGCAATTTAGACAAAACCAAAGTCATTCGAAAGAGCCATTAATGAACAGTCTAAATAATATGAGTTTTCAAAAATCCGTTGAAAAACAAGAAAAATATGGCCAGTTCAAGAAATCATACAATATCAAAATAGTAAAATTTCAGATTTTAAAAATTCGCTTTTTGATATTAGATGTTTTTTGAATTGTCCATATTTTCCAGTTTTCAACGGATTTTCCAAAACTCTTGTTTTTTAGATAGACCAATATTTGCTCTTTCGATTGGTGTTGATTTTGACTAAATCGCTTAAAAATCAAATGTTTTGTGCCCATTTGAATTCAATAATCTTTCATTTTTAAGCGTTTTTGCTTAATTTAACCAATTTTATATTTTTCAAATGGACACAAAACATTTGATTTTTAAGCGATATAGACAAAATCAACACCAATCGAAAGAGCAAATATAGGTCTATCTAAAAAACAAGAGTTTTGGAAAATCCGTTGAAAAACATGGAAAGTATGGCCAATTCAAAAAAACATCTAATATCAAAAAGCGAATTTTTAAAATCAGAAATTTGACTATTTAATATTGTATGATTTCTTGAATTTTCCATATTTTTCTTGTTTTTCAACGGATTTTCCAAAACTCTTGTTTTTTAGATAGACCAATATTTGCTCTTTCGATTGGTGTTGATTTTGACTAAATCGCTTAAAAAACAAATGTTTTGTGTCCATTTGAATCCAATAATCTTGGATTTTTAAGCGTTTTAACTTTTTGCCTAATTTTAACCAATTTTATATTTGTCACGTTTTTGCAATTTAGACAAAACCAAAGTCATTCGAAAGAGCCATTAATGAACAGTCTAAATAATATGAGTTTTCAAAAATCCGTTGAAAAACAAGAAAAATATGGCCAATTCAAGAAATCATACAATATCAAAATAGTCAAATTTCAGATTTTAAAAATTCGCTTTTTGATATTAGATGTTTTTTTTTGAATTGGCCATATTTTCCATGTTTTTCAACGGATTTTCCAAAACTCTTGTTTTTTTAGATAGACGAATATTTGCTCTTTCGATTGGAGTAGATTTTGTCTAAATCGCTTAAAAAACAAATGTTTTGTGTCCATTTGAATCCAATAATCTTTGATTTTTAAGCGTTTTTGCTTAATTTTAACCAATTTTATATTTGTCACGTTTTTGGAATTTAGACAAAACCAGTCATTCGAAAGAGCCATTATTGAAGTCTAAATAATATGAGTTTTCAAAAATCCGTTGAAAAACAAGAAAAATATGGCCAATTCAAGAAATCATACAATATCAAAATAGTCATATTTCAGATTTTAAAAATTCGCTTTTTGATATTAGATGTTTTTTTTAATTGGTCATATTTTCCATGTTTTTCAACGGATTTTTCCAAAACTCTTGTTTTTGAGATAGACCAATATCTGTTCTTTCGATTGGTGTTTATTTTGTCTAAATCGCTTAAAAATCAAATGTTTTGTGTCCATTTGAATTCAATAATCTTTCATTTTTAAGCGTTTTTGCCTAATTTTAACCAATTTTATATTTGTCACGTTTTTGCAATTTAGACAAAACCAAAGTCATTCGAAAGAGCCATTAATGAAGAGTCTAAATAATATGAGTTTTCAAAAATCCGTTGAAAAACAAGAAAAATATGGCCAGTTCAAGAAATCATACAATATCAAAATAGTAAAATTTCAGATTTTAAAAATTCGCTTTTTGATATTAGATGTTTTTTGAATTGTCCATATTTTCCAGTTTTCAACGGATTTTCCAAAATTCTTGTTTTTTAGATAGACCAATATTTGCTCTTTCGATTGGTGTTGATTTTGACTAAATCGCTTAAAAATCAAATGTTTTGTGCCCATTTGAATTCAATAATCTTTCATTTTTAAGCGTTTTTGCTTAATTTAACCAATTTTATATTTTTCACGTTTTTGCAATTTAGACAAAACTAAAGTCATTCGAAAGAGCCATTAATGAACAGTCTAAATAATAAGAGTTTTCAAAAATCCGTTGAAAAACAAGAAAAATATGGCCAATTCAAGAAATCATACAATATCAAAATAGTCAAATTTCAGATTTTAAAAATTCGCTTTTTGATATTAGATGTTTTTTTTTAATTGGCCATATTTTTCATGTTTTTCAACGGATTTTCCAAAACTCTTGTTTTTGAGATAGACCAATTTTTGGTCTTTCGATTGGTGTTGATTTTGTCTAAATCGCTTAAAAATCAAATGTTTTGTGTCCATTTGAATTCAATAATCTTTCATTTTTAAGCGTTTTTGCTTAATTTTAACCAATTTTATATTTGTCACGTTTTTGCAATTAAGACAAAACCAGTCATTCGAAACAGCCATTAATGAACAGTCTAAATAATATGAGTTTTCAAAAATCCGTTGAAAAACAAGAAAAATTTGGCCAATTCAAGAAATCATACAATATCAAAATAGTCAAATTTCAGATTTTAAAAATTAGCTTTTTGATATTAGATGTTTTTTTGAATTGGCCATATTTTCCATGTTTTTCAACGGATTTTCCAAAACTCTTGTTTTTGAGATAGACCAATATTTGCTCTTTCGATTGGTGTAGATTTTGTCTAAATCGCTTAAAAAACAAATGTTTTGTGTCCATTTGAATCCAATAATCTTGGATTTTTAAGCGTTTTAACTTTTTGCCTAATTTTAACCAATTTTATATTTGTCACGTTTTTGCAATTTAGACAAAACCAAAGTCATTCGAAAGAGCCATTAATGAACAGTCTAAATAATTTGAGTTTTCAAAAATCCGTTGAAAAACAAGAAAAATATGGCCAATTCAAGAAATCATACAATATCAAAATAGTCAAATTTCAGATTTTAAAAATTCGCTTTTTGATATTAGATTTTTTTTTTTTGAATTGGCCATATTTTCCATGTTTTTCAACGGATTTTCCAAAACTCTTGTTTTTTTAGATAGACGAATATTTGCTCTTTCGATTGGTGTAGATTTTGTCTAAATCGCTTAAAAAACAAATGTTTTGTGTCCATTTGAATCCAATAATCTTTGATTTTTAAGCGTTTTTGCTTAATTTTAACCAATTTTATATTTGTCACGTTTTTGGAATTTAGACAAAACCAAAGTCATTCGAAAGAGCCATTAATGAAGTCTAAATAATATGAGTTTTCCAAAATCCGTTGAAAAACAAGAAAAATATGGCCAATTCAAGAAATCATACAATATCAAAATAGTAAAATTTCAGATTTTAAAAATTCGCTTTTTGATCTTAGATGTTTTTTTTTAATTGGCCATATTTTCCATGTTTTTCAACGGATTTTCCAAAACTCTTGTTTTTGAGATAGACCAATATCTGTTCTTTCGATTGATGTTGATTTTGTCGAAATTGCTTAAAAATTAAATGTTTTGTGCCCATTTGAATTCAATAATCTTTCATTTTTAAACGTTTTTGCTTAATTTTAACCAATTTTATATTTGTCACGTTTTTGCAATTTAGACAAAACCAAAGTCATTCGAAAGAGCCATTAATGGACAGTCTTAAAAATAAGAGTTTTCAAAAATCCGTTGAAAAACAAGAAAAATATGGCCAATTCAAGAAATCATACAATATCAAAATAGTCAAATTTCAGATTTTAAAAATTCGCTTTTTGATATTAGATGTTTTTTTTTGAATTGGCGATATTTTCCATGTTTTTCAACGGATTTTCCAAAACTCTTGTTTTTGAGATAGACCAATATTTGCTCTTTCGATTGATGTTGATTTTGTTTAAATAGCTTAAAAATCAAATGTTTTGTGTCCATTTGAATCCAATAATCTTTGATTTTTAAGCGTTTTTGCTTAATTTTAACCAATTTTATATTTGTCACGTTTTTGCAATTTAGACAAAACCAAAGTCATTCGAAAGAGCCATTAATGAACAGTCTAAATAATATGAGTTTTCAAAAATCCGTTGAAAAACAAGAAAAATATGGCCAATTCAAGAAATCATACAATATCAAAATAGTCAAATTTCAGATTTTAAAAATTCGCTTTTTGATATTAGATGTTTTTTTTTTTTGAATTGGCGATATTTTCCATGTTTTTCAACGGATTTTCCAAAACTCTTATTTTTGAGATAGACCAATATTTGCTCTTTCGATTGATGTTGATTTTGTTTAAATAGCTTAAAAATCAAATGTTTTGTGTCCATTTGAATCCAATAATCTTTGATTTTTAAGCGTTTTTGCTTAATTTTAACCAATTTTATATTTGTCACGGTTTTTCAATTTAGACAAAACCAAAGTCATTCGAAAGAGCCATTAATGAACAGTCTAAATAATATGAGTTTTCAAAAATCCGTTGAAAAACAAGAAAAATATGGCCAATTCAAGAAATCATACAATATCAAAATAGTCAAATTTCAGATTTTAAAAATTCGCTTTTTGACATTAGATGTTTTTTTTGAATTTGCCATATTTTCCATAGTTTTCAACGGATTTTCGAAAACTCTTGTTTTTTAGAAAGACCAATATTTGCTCTTTCGATTGGTGTTGATTTTGTTTAAATAGCTTAAAAATGAAATGTTATGTGTCCATTTGAATCCAATAATCTTTGATTTTTAAGCGTTTTTGCTTAATTTTAACCCATTTTATATTTGTCACGTTTTGGCAATTTAGACAAAACCAAAGTCATTCGAAAGAGCCATTAATTTGCAGTCTAAATAATAAGAGTTTTCAAAAATCCGTTGAAAAACAAGAAAAATATGGCCAGTTCAAGAAATCATACAATATCAAAATAGTCAAATTTCAGATTTTAAAAATTCACTTTTTGATATTAGATGTTTTTTTTTGAATTGGCCATATTTTACATTTTTTTCAACGGATTTTCCAAAACTCTTGTTTTTGAGATAGACTAATATTTGCTCTTTCGATTGATGTTGATTTTGTTTAAATAGCTTAAAAATCAAATGTTTTGTGTCCATTTGAATCCAATAATCTTTGATTTTTAAGCGTTTTTGCTTAATTTTAACCAATTTTATATTTGTCACGTTGTTGCAATTTAGACAAAACCAAATTCATTCGAAAGAGCCATTAATGGACAGTCTAAATAATAAGAGTTTTCAGAAATCCGTTGAAAAACAAGAAAAATATGGCCAATTCAAGAAATCATACAATATCAAAATAGTCAAATTTCAGATTTTAAAAATTTGCTTTTTGATATTGGATGTTTTTTTTTAATTGGCCATATTTTCCATGTTTTTCAACGGATTTTCCAAAACTCTTGTTTTTTATAAATTAGGATTTGGCGCATGTACGTCCGTTAAAACAAAAAAAAAACTTTACCATCAGTATCAAAAGGATTGCCATCTTCACAAGCTGTCTTATTAGACATTAATTTTCTTTTTTTGTTAGCGAAAACTTCTCCGTCGGTATCATTCAGATCCGATGTTAATTTCGATTCTTTTTCTTTTTTTTTGGCACTTTTGTAATCATCTGAAAACAATGACTACAATTAAACCATTTTTCTCTTTAAATATACAGTTCGACATACCAGTCGAGTAAAGCACTCTGGCAATAAAACAAAGTTTCCAGTTGTCAGCTGGCTGCTCACCAGCCATGCAAGACTTGTCCTTTCTATCATTTGTACGGTATGGTGGCCAGTAGCATTTTCCTTTTGGGTAAACCCAATTTTTGTGCACTACGCCAACTTCTGTAACACCATCGGCCGATTTCTTGAATTCCACTACTTGGAACATTTTTTTGATTTCGACTGTAAAATTAGCGCATTAGAATATTTGTTGTTTACCATTTCTTTTATTCTCATAGCTCCTTTTAATTGTTGGCACTATTCATTTTAGTTCTTTAAAGGGAGAGTCTTGTGGAAATTCATATTCAATCGGATAGAGCCTGAACAAATCAAACAATATTGATATACAGGGTGTTTCTGAAAGGTCTGGAAAAAATGAAGGGGGTTCTTCGTGGGGTCAGACTGAGTGAAAAATGTTTATGAACCTTTAGTCTCACGCGCTGCTTTGCGTAGTTATGAGCCCTTGAAAATAGTCTTCAAAAATACGAAAAACGACCGAACGGTGTAGGTAAGATTGTGCCTTTGACCATTATTGTTTTCAATTTAATTGTGCATAAGCTAATTATCGAGAGATAAGTGAAACAAGGTGTTTATTAACTAAAAAAAGTAGATCAACATATTTAGGGGTGTGCAATCATTAACTTTGGTCAGAAGTACTTGAACTCAAAGTGTGGTTTATTACATGTGTTTCGGGTGTTGAAAAGGGAATTTTACAAGAAACCATTATTAATTACCATAATTATCAATTAGTTAATAATCGGAATCAGACGTATTTACAAAAATTGTTCGAAATGCATTCCGTCAGCGTTGATACACACTTGAGCCCGTCTAATAAATGATTGTCTAACTCGTTCGAAGATCCCTGGTGTGTTGCGTATGGTTTCACAGGCATCAATAATTCTTTGACGTAGATCTTCCACGTCACGCTCTTCACTAACATAAACTAAGTCCTTAAGGTGGCCCCAAAGAAAGAAATCACAAGGGTTTAGGTCTGGAGATCTGGCTGGCCACGCAACCGTTCCGCCACGACCAATCCACCTCAAAGGGAATGTTTCATTAAAGAAGGCCCTAACTAGGAGAGAAAAATGAGGTGGTGCACCGTCGTGCGCATACCACATGTCTCGTCTCAAGGCCAATGGTACGTCTTAAAGAAGCTCGAACAGATTGTCTTGAAGAAATCGGAGATATGCCTCACCATTAAGCCTTGGCTGCAAAAAGAATGGTCCAATTGGTTACCAACAATTCCGCACCAGACGTTTAAGCTGAATTGAACTTGGTGAGCCCTAACACTTGTAGCGTTGGGGTTTTGTTGCGCCCACTGATGCCTGTTGTGCATGTTCAATATGCCATCACGGGGAAAATTGGCCTCATCCGTAACTAAAAGGTTTTGGGGTAATTTGATGTCTTGTCAGTGGTTTATCGCTCAACATCAAGACATCAACTTACCCCAAAACCCTTTAAGTTACAGATGAGGCCAATTTTTTCCGTGATGGCATATTGAACATGCACAACAGGCATCAGTGGGCGCATCAAAACCCCCCGCTACAAGTGTTAGGGCTCACCAAGTTCAATTCAGCTTAAACGTCTGGTGCGGAATTGTTGGTGACCATTTAATTGGACCATTCTTTTTGCAGCCAAGGCTTAATGGTGAGGCACATCTCCGATTTCTTCAAGACAATCTGTTCGAGCTTCTTGAAGACGTACCATTGGCCTGGATACGAGACATGTGGTTTATGCCCGACGGTACACCACCTCATTTTTCTCTCCTAATTAGGGCCTTCCTTAATGAAACATTCCCTTTGAGGTGGATTGGTCGTGGCGGAACGGTTGCGTGGCCAGCCAGATCTCCGGACCTAAACCCTTGTGACTTCTTTCTTTGGGGCCACCTTAAGGACTTAGTTTATGTTAGTGAAGCGCGTAACGTGGAAGATCTACGTCAAAGGATTATTGATGCCTTCGAAACCATACGCGCAACACACCAGGGATCTTCGAACGAGTTAGACAATCATTTATTAGACGTGCTCAAGTGTGTATCAACGTTTTTTTAGTTAATAAACACCTTGCTCCACTTATCTTTCGATAATTAGCTTATGCACAATTAAATTGAAAAACAATAATGGTCAAAGGCACAACCTTACCTACACCTTTCGGTCGTTTTTCGTATTTTTGAAGACTATTTTCAAGGGCTCATAACTACGCAACGCAGCGCGTGAGACTAAAGGTTCATATACATTTTTCACTCAGTCTGACCCCACGAAAAACCACCTTCATTTTTTCCAGACCTTTCAGAAACACCCTGTATACATGTTCTAGATGTTTCGATATATATTTAAAACTCCGCGAATAAAATTTCAGTCTGTTTTTAGTTCCCCGCTTATGATGTGACTTTCTCGTGAGCTCAAAAACTCGTAAAGCCTAGGTTACGTTCAGTAACAATCAACGGACTCAGCGCTGAGCTGACCCATATTAATTGAACTTTTTGTACTTCCGCTTCAACGTCACGTTGCTAGTCGGGCAGTCAACGAAGTCATCCGCTGGAAGAGCAGTTTTTTTTGTTCAACAACGGAATGATGACGTAGGAATGGCGGGGAGTTCTGATATTTTGATCTCAAAGTTATTGAATTCTTTTTAAGTGGGATTGATTATAACCGTAATTATAACATATTTTGATGCATGCAACCTAGTTATACATTAGTGATGTCGAAAGCTTAATTTATACTGTCCCTTTAATGGTAATGTTTCGGCTAATCGGCGTGATATTGTAACATTGCTCTAAAGCTTTATCTGATATAAGTGTTTCTCATTTAATATGTTGTAGATTATTAAAAACTATGTACAAGAGGAACAGAAATACCTGAAGAGTCTGAGATAAAAGGGAGGAAATAACACTTTTGAGTGATATCGCTAGCTAGGTACTTATTTAGTGGTGACAAATCAGAAACCATCTCAATTCCAAGCATTGTGGAATTGCAGGGATAATCGTAAGCATTAGTGGATTTTCTAAAACATCTACCTATCAAGTAGACAATAACACCTTTTTTAATAAAGTTCTCAATTCTAATCACCAATCCACTAGAAAGTTTACAATGAGAATCAGAGGGTTTAGTTGTAAAAACGAAGCCCTTTGTATTAAGTCTCTTATATTGAACACCATCAACAATATCAAGAGTTGGCCGACCAGTGTGACTAGCTTTTACCACAATGCCTAGATCCTTACTGGGGAAATCTTTCTTTAGAGATTCTAATTGCTTTAGTCTAAATATAGCTTGTTGAAGAGGCTTGCCTGGGGTCCTTATTAGTTTTTTTAATTTTCCAAGATAAGATTCGTACGGGAAAGCGGAAAACATTTCTAAGCCACCATAAACTCTAGCATGTTCAGCAATATGAATTAAATTATGTATGTTATATACGTATATCCCACGGCCGTACACGTCTTTGGCAGACTTTACAAATTCTTTTAGAAGAGTTTCCGCGTAGGTTATCATTTCGGGTTCAGGCGTTTCTCGGCATAGAATGTAAATTGCACAGTGCAGAAGTGGAAAATGGTCAACAAAAACTTTGGGCAAAATGTTTTTGAACACAAAACATCCAATATAGAGGCAAAAAGTGCGATATTCAGTTGCTTTCCACTTATGGACTTCTGATATTGCCCTTGGTTTTCTTGAAAACTCTTTAGGAGCGTAGCTAGACCAATTTACAATTCTACCAGATAGTTGATGAATGACTTCCCGACGTTGCTTCATTTTTGATTTATGTGTAGTCAAACTAAGAATGATACGTTTTACGCAACCAAGAAAAACTAAATGCATTGGGTCAATTGGAAAGTTCAAAATCATATCAATGGGCAATTCTTCCAATGGTGATTTTCCCGTGTGAGGTTCTTTTTGCGCTTGACTTCGAAAACTTTCATTTGTTCTTAATGGGGCATCGAACGCATCATATATTACTTTGGTAAAATAATTGCCTTTCTGTGTACAATAGTCACATCCAAAGTAGCTGTTGTGGCTCATAATGGATTTAAAATAAGCCTTTGCTGGAGCGTCGCAAATGAAAGGTCCAAGTTTAATTTCGAAATTCTGACCTTCAAATTGTAAGCCATTTTGAATCAACTCTTGAGCTTCCTTTATAAATTTACGAAGGAATGTTTCTGATTTCTTGGGCTTTTCATTCCCACAAAAAAGGCCAACAACAATGGGCTCTTCGTCTTTTGTTGCCAAGCAACGGCACAAGATAGGCCAAAATTGTAATCCCGTGCGTTTTTTGTATTGGTATCCCATCGATATTAAAATTAAAAGAGAGGTTAAGAACTTCGTCTGTTTCTTCAAGCAAGATTTTAGCCTGGATTTTATGCCTTCAGCAAGACCTAAATGAAAGTATTCTACATTTTCCAACGTATCCACTGCCAAAGCTACACCAAGATTCGAAGCCAGAATTGTTCTAGAATCAAGTGGTAGGGAAGTATGATGTGGGTGTAAAATTCTCAGAAGCTTATTGAAAGCTTCATGGCTTATTTGATTTTTCCAATGCCCATGTTTTAAATTTTCTTGAACACTTGGTGGCTCGTCATCGGAATCTGTAAAAAAAATTTCATTATCGCTTGAATCAGCGTCCTTTTCAAAAAAGTCATCATAATGATCAGAGAGTTCTTCGTTAAACTCATCATCTTCATTCCCTCCATCTCGACCTGAATCGGGTACATTTTCATCATAACCGCTTGCACCATGTACAATTCCTTCATCACCAATTGCGCTAGGAAAATTCTCCTCCATGCGGCTTGTGCCAGGTTTGTTTCGCTCATCATCAATTCTTGATTCTTGCATTGGTGCATCTTTAGTAATTTCCAAATCCTCCCTGACAAACTGCGAGACTTCCCTAATTTTTTGCCGTTTTGAAACGGAGAAAAATTGTTTCTTCATTGAATACTCCTATAACAACAAATTTATCTGAACCCTTTTAAATAAACATTTATTCATTAAAATAGATCAGACATGAGTTTAGGATTTTCTGCCATCTAGTGTTTTCTCTATAAAATTGTAGATACATCTTGAAATTTATTATAAACTTCCAACAAGCAGATAATTATAAAATTATATCAAAAATGTCTTTGCGAACAAAGACCCAGAAGGACATGT
This sequence comes from Odiellus spinosus, assembly GCA_963920705.1. NCBI lineage: Eukaryota > Metazoa > Arthropoda > Arachnida > Opiliones > Phalangiidae > Odiellus > Odiellus spinosus. Next base: position 318,515 of record CAWUCO010000284.1, on the reverse strand, counting down.
TATGGCCTTGAATGTCTGAAGTGACAGATATTTAATTTTCTTTTAAAACATTAAATTTAAATACAATTAAATTTTCTTTTAAAACATTAAATTTAAATACAATTAAATTTTCTTTTAAAACATTAAATTTAAATACAATTACATTTTCTTTTAAAACATGAAATTTAAATATAATTAGATTTTCTTGTAAAACGAAATTTAAATATAATTAGATTTTCTTGTAAAACGAAATTTAAATATAATCACAATCTGGCACGATTTAGAGTTTCAAATTTCAAAACAACTGATTTTATTCACTCGGAAATATTTAAGAAAAAACATAACAGACGATTTTCTCCCATTGACGCTTAACATTAAATTTCGCTTAATTATTTTTCAGGGAAAACGTGTATTGAACTGTTATTTTTCAGTATAACGCGAGTCCACTTTTTGTTTTCTTAATGTAACCCGAATTTCCACGACTCGCAATTGAACGGATCGTTAAAATACTCGCCGGTTCATTGGAATGGGTATATGATAAAGGGAAATGTGTTTTTTAAAGCCCGTTTAAAGTCACCTTCTTTTCTAACTTAGCAGACAACGCAAACCATAACAATTTGTACTTTCAAAGCTACATTGTGCGCGCAAGGGAAGAGATTTTCAAAGCGACGAATTTTAGAGCGGATAAGGTTTTTAAATAAATTGTAATACTTTTATTTTTCTTTTCATTAAAACCGTACAATTAAAATGATGATTTCCATAAGGGACCACTAATTAGTTATTAGGAGTTATAATAAAACATTATCCATGGATTAGGTTTGTTCGTTTGCAACCTAAATTAAAAATTAAAATATGGGGAATTTTTATTCCCTATAAATTCCTTGTATAAGCATCCGTAAGCTAACATGAACGAATTGCCTCGACTAAAGTCGAGGAGTTGTAATAAAACATTATCCATGGATTAGGTTTGTTCGTTTGCAACCTAGATTAAAAATTAAAATATGGGGAATTTTTTCCCCTTTAAATTCCTTGATAAGCATTCATTAGCTAACATGAACGAATTGCTTCGACTAAAGTCGAGGAGTTTTAACAAAACATTATCCATGGATTAGGTTTGTTCGTTTGCAACCTAAATTAAAAATTAAAATATGGGGATATTTTTCCCTTTAAATTCCTTGTATAAGCATTCATAAGCTAACATGAACGAATTGCCTCGACTAAGGTCGAGGAGTTATAATAAAACATTATCCATAGAAAACATTATCCAATTAAGGTATGAGATCAGATCATAGAACTTTGAGTCTATGCCTAAAGCCAAAGCTTAATTAAGTAAATTTTTCTATCGAACGAAAAGTTTCGTTTTGTTTGACACGTAATCCCTGAAAAATAATTAAGCGAAATTTAATGTTAAGCGTCAATGGGAGAAAATAGTCTGTAATGTTTTTTCTTAAATATTTCCGAGTGAATAAAATCAGTTGTTTTGAAATTTGAAACTCTAAATCGTGCCAGATTGTGATTATATTTAAATTTCGTTTTAAAAGAAAATCTAATTATATTTAAATTTCATGTTTTAAAAGAAAATTTAATTGTATTTAAATTTAATGTTTTAAAAGAAAATTAAATATCTGTCACTTCAGACATTCAAGGCCATAACATGTCCTTCTGGGTCATTGTTCGCAAAGACATTTTTGATATAATATCTGTCACTTCAGTCTAACACGAAAGTGTTAACTTCTATATTAAAAGACTAGCCCTTTAAAAAGTGATTCAGTCAAATCTCTACATTTTTACCATTGCCCTTTAAACCCAATTAAAATTAATTTTTTCATAATTTTTGATGTTAATAGCTGTGACAGCCTCACTTGATTCAGTCAGATCTCTACATTTTTACCATTGCCCTTTAAACCCAATTAAAATTATTTTTTTTTACAATTTTTGATGTTAATAGCTGAGGCAGCCTCACTTGATTCAGTCAGATCTCTACATTTTTACCATTGCCCTTTAATCCCAATTAAAATTAATTTTTTCATAATTTTTGATGTTAATAGCTGCGGCAGCCGCACTTGATTCAGTCAGATCTCTACATTTTTACCATTGCCCTTTAAACCAAATTAAAATTAATTTTTTCACAATTTTTGATGTTAATAGCTGGGGCAGCCTCACTTGATTCAGTCAAATTTCTACATTTTTACCAGTGCCCTTTAATCCCAATTAAAATTAATTTTTTCATTATTTTTGATGTTAATAGCTGGGGCAGCCTCACTTGATTCAGTCAAATCTCTACATTTTTACCATTGCCCTTTAATCCCAATTAAAATTAATTTTTACATTATTTTTGATGTTAATAGCTGGGGCAGCCGCACTTGATTCAGTCAAATCTCTACATTTTTACCATTGCCCTTTAATCCCAATTAAAATTAATTTTTACATTATTTTTGATGTTAATAGCTGGGGCAGCCGCACTTGATTCAGTCAAATCTCTACATTTTTACCATTGCCCTTTAATCCCAATTAAAATTAATTTTTACATTATTTTTGATGTTAATAGCTGGGGGAGCCGCACTTGATTCAGTCAAATCTCTACATTTTTACCATTGCCCTTTAATCCCAATTAAAATTAATTTTTTCATTATTTTTGATGTAAATAAAAGCTGGGGCAGCCGCACTTGATTCAGTCAAATCTCAACATTTTTACCATTGCCCTTTAATCCCAACTAAAATTAATTTTTTCATAATTTTTGATGTTAATAGCTGTGGCAGCCGCACTTGATTCAGTCAAATCTCTACATTTTTACCAGTGCCCTTTAATCCTAATTAAAATTAATTTTTTCATAATTTTTTATGTTAATAGCTGTGACAGCCTCACTTGATTCAGTCAGATCTCTACATTTTTACCATTGCCCTTTAAACCCAATTAAAATTATTTTTTTTTACAATTTTTGATGTTAATAGCTGAGGCAGCCTCACTTGATTCAGTCAGATCTCTACATTTTTACCATTGCCCTTTAAACTCAATTAAAATTAATTTTTTCATAATTTTTGATGTTAATACCTCCGGCAGCCGCACTTGATTCCAGTCAAATCTCTACATTTTTACCAGTGCCCTTCAAACCCAATTAAAATTATTTTTTTAATAATTTTTGATGTTAATACCTCCGGCAGCCGCACTTGATTCCAGTCAAATCTCTACATTTTTACCAGTGCCCTTTAATCCCATTAAAATTAATTTTTTCATCATTTTTGATGTTAATACCTCCGACAGCCGCAGCGAAATCTTCATATTTTTCCCATTACCCTTTAAAGTAAATTTAAATTATTTTTTTCATTATTTTGGATGTTAATACCTTCCTTATTGCCGTTCGAAATGCCAAGTCGTTCGGACTTTCACATTTTTAAAAAGGAGAGTACTTTTAAGTTTTAAGGCGGAGAAATTGAAACTTAATGTTATTCTATGGGATTTAGATTTTTTGAAAGAGACTTACCTATCAGATTTATTTTCTAATGCTTCCAGATATTTTTCGGGCTTTAATTTAAGATTAATTTCATAATTTTACACCGAATAGTTTGCCCACAGTCTATTTATAAAAACGGCAAAAATATGAAGGAGGAGAAATTAGGTCATTAGCGTCCATATCAAGCGCGCTCCTGCTCGTGATTTTAAAAAGACATATAAAACCTAAGCCTAATTTGACAAATTAGGCTTAGGTTTTTGGCGAATCTATTTCTCCGCCTTGTTGTTCCCTCCGTTTTCATGAATAGATTGTGGGCCAACTAATCGGTGTATTATTATGAAATTAGTCTTAAAATAAAGCTCGAATCTTAGTTCATACCACACGGAAAATCCAAGTTTTAAAAATATCCGGAAGTATTAGAAAATAAACCTGAAAGGTAAGCCACTTTCAAAAAACCAAATCCCATAGAATAACATTACGAATTTGGCCATGCGCGAAACCAGCTAAGTACCAAAAAAAGGGTCAACTTCAGAATTATTTTTAAAATACTTAGACTTAATATTTTTAAATGAAACTTGGAAAAGGCACACATTCGAACCTTGCTCTACCATATAAAATTAGTTTCAACTGTAACAAATGATTATTTCGATAAGTTATGTCCCGGAACGGACATGTCCTCGAAAAAGTCGATTTTAATGTTATTTCTATGGGAAAATGGAGCGTTTTGATTGGCTAGACTGAATTTTTTAGGAAATCAAAATAACATTACAAATGATGATCAGCCCATAACATAGAACCCTACCGGGTTCTCCGAATTATTCTGATCAATTATTATACATTAGAAAGATAATAGAAAGATGAACAATTCGAAAAATAGTCTACGTTTAAGGCGTATGATCTCAAGTATTGCAATTTTATTCCTATTGCAAATTTACTCTATTATAGATATCAACCCATATTGTTGGTTGTTGTAAATTCCTAAAGTTTTAGAGAAGAGTAAGCACCCATGTAGCAAACGCTCCAGATCAACTTAATTAGGTGGGGCAAATTACATTATAACTGTCCCTGTATTCGCGCTTGTGGTATGCGGAATATTAAACGCGAAAGGAATGGGAGATGCCAACGGGGGTTGAGGAAGGGGTGACTGAAATGGTCTGCAAAACCAAAGTTACATAAGAAACTTGCACAGAGACAAATTCCTGCACTGTTAAAAGTTACTGTTGATTTTACGGTAAATAACCTGGCAGAAAATTACCAGGAAAGTTACTGTAAAGTTACGGTCGATATGTAATGTAAACCATGACAGCAATATTGACGTAAAAATTGCAAGTAAATGATAGTTCTAGATACGACAAGTATGAAGAAATTTTACTTTTACTCGATATGATAACGATAATTTTCCATTATTTCCACGACAACCCGTTGTTGCAACATGAAAATTCTCATTACTTCCACGGCAATTTAGATGTAGAATTTAGCTAGCTCGTTGTTGCAACATGAAAATTCCCATTACTTCCACGGCAATTTAGATGTAGAATTTAGTTAGCTCGTTGTTGCAACATGAAAATTCCCATTATTTCTACAATATTTTTATAGTTGATTTTAAGACACTCAAATGACGCAATAAACACAAAAATTGTAATTAGACCAGTTGATTTTCATTTTTTAATTATTCCTCCAATTTATTAATTTTAAACAGAAGAATCATTAACATGCATAGCTATTTTGTTAACTAGACCCAAGACTCTCCTATTCATGCCACGCTTCTTTCCCTTGCTTCCAGTTGACGGATTGATTTTAAGTAGGCACCTTAATAAAAATTGAGCGAGTTTTAAATAAATACATATATAAATAAAAAACTTATAAACAATGTCATTACCTTTGAATGAACTCTAGAGTCAGCATACATTCATCTGGATATTTGATATTTAAAACATAAAAAGACGCAAACCAAATGGTGATGGCTGTCATGAAGCTGCTTATCAGTTTTATAACCACTTTCCCATCAATCGCTATAGTGAAATCTGCCTCCAGAACGTTGGAATTCCCTGTAAATGAAATCAAAAACAATATTGTCATACTGAAGGCACACTAAAAGTTTTAATGATTAACGGGTTTTCCGCACCAAAAGATATGATGACTGGAGTAGCTGGGAGAGTTCCAGATTCCTCTATAGATGAAATAGTTTCTGTAACCTAGATGAAATCAATTAATATATAGATAGCTCTTTATCAATGGGTACCCTATCTTAATAAAAAATGACTTACAGGCTTTAGTTGAAAAAAAAAAATTGGTTGCTCGTTGAAATAGTCGACAATCATGAAAAATATGGCTTGAACTTCGGCAGATTTAGAATCCTCTATTTTTGAAACCTCATCCAAAAATACCTTCTAGGAAAGGTGATTTTTTTTTTTTGGCTTTTGAAGAAATTGAAAAGCCGTGTGGTTTCCTCTTCCATGGTTGAAATAATTTTTTCTTTCATATCAAAACCCATAAGTTCTTTGGCATGCGCCAAGAAACCCTTCTCAATCCACAAAATTGGAAATTCTTCTTGGATATCAAGAACTGACATTTCAGCCTCATTAATTAAAAGTCTTTGTAAATTGTAAGTTTCAAGAAATAGTTTCATTGTTTCCTTGTCCAACTGGTTTTCCCGAAAAAGCCTCTTCAGTTGAGTCGATTTCTCTTTCATTTCTGCATGCTGCCTTGGCGAAACGGATGGCATAAAATTAACACACCCATAGCTCTCTTGACAAAGAACGATATCTGACTTTCGTTTCTGGTTAGAACTGTTTGGCTTTGCAACATTTTCCATGTCTTGACTAGTGTTAGCGGCAGCTGGGTCATCAATATTTTCCTGGTTCGATATTTTTGGTGTCTTCTTGGCAGGTTTACGGATTCGAATGGATTTGTTCCTTAATACATTATCCACTTTGGCTACCAACTGATGTAAAAGCGATGTGTAGCCATTACCAATGATATCAGTTCCAGCCTTATCTTGCAAGCTCTTCGGATATTCGGAAACAATTTTTCGAGCCACAACCTCCATATCCGCTTTTCTTGGTCTTACAGTCAACTTGAAAGCATCTGATACCACAACGCGAACAAGTTCAATCCGCTGTGGAGGTGTAAGCCTTACGTTCTCTACAAAGGCATCTTCCACGTCCGTGGGAAGAGAGGAAGTATTTAAGTGATAAGCCAAAAAATTTGTGGGTGAAGAGCCAATATTGGTAGCCGATCCAAGGATTATCCGAGCTTCAACTGATGAAGGGGCAGTAGTGATGGAAGTAGCACCAGTAGGTGACACATTTGTGTCAGGATTTTCATTTGTTTCCTTTTGAGCTAAAATTTAAAATATTTATCTTAACTAATTACAATCCAAATTTTTAAGAGCTACGCCATGATTTAAATATAACATACTACCTTTACAAACAATTAGGAATTTACGGGCTTCAATTGTTTTCATTATATCTTTGACATCTTCCTCGTGGATATACTGCAAATCTGTCGTTGGTTTACACCCAATGATTCTAATTGTTCGAAAAGCTTTATTTTTGTATCCTCCCCAAGTTCTGGAGCCATCTCATTAATAACATCTTCCATTTTCTTTCTTCGGGCTAAATGAAACAAAAAAGAAAAAAACCCAAAAAAACTTCCTTTATCGTGATAAGCCTATATAAGAAATTTGTAATTTTTCTCTCTCAAAGTAAGCAGTAACATGAATTTGTTCTGGTCATAACACGCCAGACATTAACGGATAAATCCATGAAAGCCTGACTTTTTCAAAGCCAAGAAAAACGAACAAAAAGATAGACCAGAACAAATTCTTGATACGGCATCCCCATAAGATTTTGAATAAATATTCCAGCTAGTGATTTTTTAAACACTAAAAATATGAAATAAACTATATATTTAACAAAGCTTAAGTAAAAAAATCAGGGGAAAACTATGGAATGCTTCAAATTCAGAACTTTCATTTGTTTTACGTAGTATATATTGAGGGGGTAGTAATCTGCTAAAGCCGAATAAGGTACACATTCAACCTTTTTCAAATCTTCACTTATTTCATACACACCGATATCATAAGAATAAATAGACTTGAAGAGACTGAACACTAAAAATACACTCCCTCCAGAAACTAAAATGAAAGTTATCTGGCCAACGACAAAAAAACCCTCGTCTTCTCGTAGGAAAATAAACATATTTTTTTCATAGATAGTTCCACGCATACGCAACTTTGTAGTGCAAGTGGTACCAATATCAGGGACAGATATATCTAACCCAGAGTTTATGATAGAGCTTTTTATCTGATCATTAAAAACTGCTAAATTTAACTCGAACGCATTTGTGGGGGGAACGTGAATTTCATCTGGTAGAAGATTACCAGCACTATAATACGCTTGAAGCATCTGATGGTGATTTGCCATACTTTTTGTGATATGAATAAAATTTTGAATTTTACGAGCAACCTTTTTGAAATAAAAGTGAAAACTCTCGAATCGAAGAGTCCAAAGCCAGATGAGTGGTCCAAACTGCAGAATAAGCTTAGGGTAATGGACCATATAATGATGCTTTGGTCTTAAAGGGGTGTTTGGAAATAGTGAGCATCTAAAATAAAGGTATTCTTCAATTTTTTGTTTTAAAACGGCAATTTGATTTTTAGATATTTTGGGTGCAAAAATCAGCTCGCAAATTTCCTTTAGAAGTATAACCAATTTCCAGACCTCATTATCTTTGTCCGTTACCAGATCATTAACCATGATTGGAAAAAATCTAACAAAACACCAGTTTTGGCTTGCATTTCCAGATACATTTTTTGAACTGCCCTTAACTTGTGCAGGTCCGCTTGTAAAATCGTTGCCAAAAAATTTGAACATTTTAATTATCGTGTTTAACTGATTTAAACAAAAATAATTCCTTGCTACAAACTCATTTATGTATAGCCTCATATCATAAGAAACAACTCCTTCAAGTATGTCATGGCCAATACAGCTGGGTAGACCAGGGTTACAAACATGAAAATACTGTAAACTGTTAAATACTGAATCTCTCTTAATTCCATCAATATGATCAATTTCGATACCCTTACCCCTATCTTGCTTTAACTTAGTAACAACCTCGTTATAAATCTCCTTTGTACGGTCACCAAAAATATCTTTTAGGTCAGAATCTTTTTCTTTTTTAACTGTACAGAAGCGACATATATAACCAGCACTAAAACTTTCTACGAAGCCACCTAATCCATGGGAGCCTAAATTATCACCCGTAATACAAAATACATAACCTTTTAGAGTATCTGAAAATCCTGGTATTAATATATCCTGACCAGGGGTTCGATTCTACAACTGTCCTTACGAGGTGTATGGATAATTTTTTATCCTTAAAACACGGATTAGTCCTTAGACCTCAATGTCGATATTCTAGGAGCGTCCTTAGCAAAAATTATCCTGACTAAGGACAAAATAAAGTCCTTATGATAAGGTGAGGGTTAGACCTCACCTTAGAGGTCTAAGGACCGAAAATCATCCTTATTTTTTAAACATTTTAAAGATGGCCGCCATCGTAGCTCAGTGGAAATTTTTCGTTTAGCCGCTTAAGCCGACGGAGAAGAATTAGACGAGATTTAAGGCGTCAAAGAGTCGTAAGGGATCGATTACGAGCTTCTGAATTAAATAATTATCAATTTAAGCAATAATTTAGGGCTAAAAATGATAGCGCGTACCTATTATGGGATAGGTTAGCCGATCGCCTATCACGCTCTAGCTATTCCCGTAGACATTGAAGTAGGTTTGTTGCATGGTTTGTTAATATATTTTTACTAATTTTGCGTGCTTATTTATTTTTTGATAGCCTTAAGATTTAGGTTTTGTTTCTTTCGATTTCCAGCTAGTCCAATTCTAAGAACTAAGTTGTCTATCATGTCAATGCCTGCGTAACAATAACATAGGCATAGATCATGTACTTAATTGTTTGGTGAAAGTGGCCGTATAAAGCGTCCACTTACCAATTTCGATTGCATTTCTAAAAAATCTAGTACTTTTTTCCATTTTTCTGTTGGAAACGTTTCCTAATCTTTTGGCCATAATTATAGTTAAAATCTCTATAAACTGCTATTTCAAAAACAGTCAAAACTTGTATCGATAACCCCCGAACGACTAACCCTAAGCCTCGGCCTAACAAATTATTACACGAAACTCGGTGCTCCTCGCTCGAGAGGCGAATTTTATTCCTCAAAGTTTCATTGGGTAAGATGTCCGGAAATACGTCACTAGAGAAAATAAGGAGAATTTTTTCTCCTGTCCTTAAATGTAAGGAGTTTTCGTACGGATAGGTGGTGTAGAATATCGTTATTTTTGAAAAACTGAATTTGTCCTTAGACAATCCTTAGGCGGGAAATACGGATTTATCCTTATTGTTTAAATCCTTATATTTAAGGACAGTTGTAGAATCGAACCCCAGCTTCAAGTTTTTTTAAATCCTCAATTAATGGTCCATAAACCTTCTCGTAGCCAAAATTCTTCAAGTCTGATTCCAAAAACAAGCATGCAAGCTGCATATGATCAACAGATGACCTACAAAAATTTTTAAGGTTGCCAATCGTATAATAAACGCCAACCTGCTTATGCAGAGACTTTTTGGAACCTAAGGGATTAAAAATTTCAAAGGCATCTTGAAATAATATTAGCTGCACAATTTCTTTGGGATTATTAGTTTGGTTTATCACGTGAGACTTGAAAAAGGAGCAATCAGAGAAATCGCTTAATACCAAGTCATTTTTCTCCTGGTCATCATAGGTTTTTAAATTTTTAATTATGGATTGATTCATTAGCAATGATTGAAGGGAATCCAAAATAGGAACATAT